>JAMPIV010016031.1:0-257500 GCA_024509875.1 Oreohelix idahoensis
GTGTGTTCTTAGATATTAGTATTTCTTCAATAACTTCTCCAATACTGTGGCTATCATATATTTAAAGTACAGTTCTTTACTCAGCTATCTTTACTGTCATATTAACCATATAATTCTTATTGGTGAACTTCAATAATGGTTTAAAATTTCCAAATTATGTCATCGTCCATCGTCAAATAAAATTTTACACAAGTCGTAAACCATCTTTACTCCTCCTTCATCGTTGCGAGCATGTATTTTTTTTTCAAAATAACTACTTGTTTTTAGTTACATCAGAAATGCTAACCACAAAAAGGAGACATAAAACTGTCTGCGTGTTTATGCCTTGGCTGGCATTTCCCGCAGTGTGAATATATGCGTTGCAGACTGTGTCCATCGAAGCGGGTGTAGACGGGGCGGGTTAGGACTTGGCGTTACTAGTTAGCATTGTATCGTTTAATACTGACAAAAAATGTAAGGATTTCTACTGATTTTTGCTACAACGTTGACAGAAAGTGTTACTACTTCAGATAGCTATATTGGCGGGCATGCTACCGCCAATCAGTTAATTGTAAGGTCTAGACTACAAAGTGTATACACGCCAGATGGGCAAAAGTTAAATATAGGTAGTGTTTTCACGAAAAACGAAACTAAAGGTGTCAGACTTTTTCCTGTGAAATCGTTTTCTATAGGCGGGAGCGACTGAGCAAAAAGCAGCGCTGCTGGCTTCGAAGATGCCAAACCGTCCAAGACCACATGCGGGCTAATGTATTTATTTATCGTTTTATGCTTAAATCGTACTTAATTGGAGCGATTATATCTCGCATATTTTTGCTACATATGGGTTGGATTTTGGAGGTAGAGAATTATTTTATGGCTCTGGCCTGATTAAAAAGGCTTAAATGGCCACATGTTGAAATAAGTTGCTGACTTCCTCCGATCGATGTTAGACCGTCTGTGTGAGGCCACATCCCAGGTGTAGTTGCAGGGGTAACCGCTCCGAAAGTCAAGACAAGGATCTTCAAACCCTGCAAAAGGCAGGCATTAAAGCTCTTGATCATAACTCGTTTCAAGCCGTAACACACACTGGTATCATCTCAAATTGGTACACAAACTTGAGACGGAAAAAAACAGCGCTAACTGTGGTGGTTTTTTCATGATCTATTATTTTTCGTACGCTGAGTTGTCAGCCACGTATGAACCTGATACACTCACCAGCGAGTTAACGTGTGAAATATAAAAATGATAAGATGTAAAACTCACCCACCCCGTATCCGGGTTATAATTTGCAGACGTCAGGTAACAGAAAGAATTCGAAATGAAATCGAGCCACTGTTGTGAAGGCCAATCTACCGGTAGTTAGGGTATTGATATTAATTTGTAATCCCACTATTTATCATGGTATATAGAGGTGCTGTGGGCCGTAGCGTAGGGAAGGTTAAGAAACACTATAGTATTTTAGAAATAATAGATATAAATGAAGTGCAAGATTTGTTCCTGGATCACCCAGAGGAAAGAATTGGCTCAAGAAAGTCCTGGTGGGTTCCTCCACCGGCTGAGCGAACGAAACGAACGAACGAACGAACTTTATTTTCAAAAGGTTGAGAATTGGGCATCGCAGGCCCGTCTGAAGGGAGACAAGAATGTAAAAAATGCTCCAAACTTAGAACCAGGTTCCTGGAAACGTTTTGGTCATGAGAGATTTGGTCCACTCGCTGCCCGTAAGTCCCCATTCTCTGTTATCTATTATTATTATCCTTAGGTCATTTATTACTGTGATAATAATATATGATTTTTACGCGCCCCCCACCCTTCCTAAAAGAAGATAAACATCAGACTACAATATGTAACATATAAATGAATGAACAAGCCCATGGGTACAAAAGATACACCCAATCTGGTTTACAATAATAAAATTAGAAATGAACTGATTGATTAGAATTATAGTAAGTGTTTATATGTTTGTCGATAAGGTCGACCAATTCAAATGCTCCATTTCATCTATTGGCTAGTGCTAAGATTTATATGGTGGCTCCCTTTTTTGAGACAGGGAACCTATCTTTTTCAGCCCCAGGCTGATAGTGAAGCGGGGTTGGTTTTATCCTGTCTCGTTATGACGTTACATCAGGTGGTTTTTCTTAATGGTTTGGATTCCTGCCCTTACACTGTGCACGACTCCGTATTCATCGTCTGAGATTGGGAATGTCCGTGCAAGGCCCTTCCCCCCCCCCCCCCGCCCCCCTCCCCCCCAAAGACCTTAAAACTAAGACGGCTATTCAGTAGTTTCCACCTAGCTTGAGGAAGCCGTCCCTATCCTAAGCCGTCCGTCGGCCATCACATCAGATATTTGTCTCTTAACTTCATATGTAAATAGCCTAAATCTTGAATTCAAGTTTCACTCCCTTTCTGCGATTTTATTGGTTTCTATTTTCCTGCCCATGGCGGCCATGTTTATAATATCTTTACCTCGTCCAAACTAATCGCCCTCGCGCCTTGTTGAACACGCATGAATTATTATAAGAAGGGTCCGCAACAGTATTTCTAGTTCTGTGCTTACCGTCTAAACCGTCACGTCAAATAATTGGATGAAATCAACATAGAATTGTTGGACAACATTGTTATAGATATTCATCCTGGTCGACATTATTATTGAATTGACTGGCGACATAATTATAATACATTATCTCGGGTCGACTCGTCCGTTTGAAATTATTATGAATATATAACATGGTCTGTCCAACAATATTATTATTATTAATTTCCTCTTGTCTAATCGTCGGGTGGAATGCGATGAATTAATACAGAAAGTAATATAAAATACATTAAAAATTGATATGAACACTATGTGTACAGTCTCCATCCAGTGGGATCATAAATACACCAAGATCACCTTGTAGCCATGGCGATCGTGACGTAAAAAATACTGAATACAGCCAAAACAAAGGTTGTAACCTTGTCCCTGCGTCGATTTTACAAGGTACAATCACACATTGTAACAATAATAATACTATTTTACTAACGAGTGTTTCACTTAGACCTACTCAGAGATTGGTACTTAACGCAATTTAGCCGCGTGGATTTACAGATGCTTAACTCGAGAATTTGCAGCGGAGATCTTCGAAGTTGCCCTCTCAGCTCCCTGGATGCAAGGGATTTCGCATTGAACGACGCTATCTTTTGAGCAAGTGATTTTCCGCTGAGTCACGTGATCGAGAGCTGAACAATAGAGTGCAAGTCCCAATAAACAATCAACAGCGTTAAAAGTCACGGTGAGGGGTTTCCTAGAGTGGGTGGTTAGACTTGTTTTAGCTGAGAAGTCCAAAAATAGTAGTCGGCCCTAATTCATTGGTCGAGCCACTAGCGGTTTAACCGTTTCGCGACCACTGGGGTAGGTTTAAGAATGACGTCGTTAATCTAAAAATAGTAACCTGACGCTAAGAGAATAAATTACCTACGAGAAGAAAATTTGCCGCGAATTTGTTGTTTTCACCGGCTACGATCTTGCATTGAAAAAGAAAGAAAAAAAGGAAAAAGAAGGATGTCTCAATAATTAAATGAAGAATAAGACGGGGTCGGCCGGTCGTCATCAGGTGATTGAGGACTTTGTGGTTTCCAGTATTATGAAAGTTAAGTTTTCTTCTCATGAATGTCAGAAGAATCCATCATTCCTAATTTTATTTCTGTCCTGGCCTTGTCGGAAAGTGGTCGCCTTAGCTCATTGAAACACAGTTCCGAGGTTCTGAAAATGTGTTACTTTATAAAGAACCACTCGCCCCACGCTCTGGAGCTGTCCACGCGGGTGCAAAGTCCGCCAAATCAAACATCGTCTAGTATAATGGATTTCACCTAGCCAAACAGATTCGAAAGCCTTGACTATAGGAATTGTATCGATCTTCCTTCCCCCCCCCCCCCCCCCCCCCCCACGCCCCCCAACCACTTCTCATGAAATTCCGCATGACACAGGTCATTTCAAATCCTTTTCATATAATGCATTAACGCTTATTGGTTGTTTTTTTAGATGGACTCATATTTGTAACTCATATAACAAAATCTCAGTTTAATTTGTTTAGACATAAATGCTAAGAAAACATTGAGTCAATCCCCGGAAGTTTTTATATAATATTTCTGCGACACGTAAAGTACAATCGCAGTTTATCTTCCGATTGTTCAATAGAGAAGTATTGGCCAAACTTCGTGTGAGCGATTGCCCCACGATTGGTTGTTTTTGTCAACACACGAAGGCCATATTATCTATCGGTCCCCAGCTGTTGTTAATGTTATCGGTACTCATGGTAGATCAGGGGCAAAATAACAACACGAAACCTGAGTCATTGCGTACCATTATTAGAAAAATACGGTAAGAATGAAATGAATGGAAGGTCACAAGATAGAGAATAAGCAAAAGAACACAGACAAAATGAGACGAAGGACATTTCGTCACAATCAACATATGATATAACTACAGAAGCATGTTCTGGGTCTACTATCGACTTTGCATCGAACGTCGTCTGCAGTGGATTCCCAACGATCTCTGTCATTTTTCTTAATGCTAAATTCTGATCAGATAATTGCAAATTAATATGAAACAAATATAAAGGTATGTTATCAGGCACTCGCAGGAAATAAAGAAGTAGAACACCAGACAACAGAAAAACAACAGACATGAGTGGCTTACCCAGGATTTGAACACTGGGACCTTCCGTGCGACAAACCCCGCCTAGCCATGCAAGCGAATCACACTATCCGCTCTGGCCATCTACGCATCATCAAAAAATGATGTTTCAATGGCAGGTCAATAGTGCGAACCACAATACACGACACCAGAAGTCCTCCATGGGCAGTTCAGCCTATTAATGACGCAATCACTTCTGTTGTATTTCTATCAAGCAGTATAGGCCGAATCCAACAAGACCCTTAGGACCTTAATACTGTGTCCAGTAAATGATAGTAGACTAGAACAGGGAGAACAGGATAGTGGGTAGGTTTGGTATTGTACAAACATTTATTACAAATAAGGGAGGGAAACCTGAGGCCTGTAAACAGTAAATTAATATGAAATTAATATGAAACAAATATAAAGGTATGTTATCAGGCACTCGCAGGAAATAAAGAAGTAGAACACCAGACAACAGAAAAACAACAGACATGAGTGGCTTACCCGGATTTGAACACTGGACCTTCCGTGCGACAACCCCGCCTAGCCATGCAAGCGAATCACACTATCCGCTCTGCCATCTACGCATCATCAAAAAATGATGTTTCAATGGCAGGTCAATAGTGCGAACCACAATACACGACACCAGAAGTCCTCCATGGGCAGTTCAGCCTATTAATGACGCAATCACTTCTGTTGTATTTTCTATCAAGCAGTATAGGCCGAATCCAACAAGACCCTTAGGACCTTAATACTGTGTCCAGTAAATGATAGTAGACTAGAACAGTGAGAACAGGATAGTGGGTAGGTTTGGTATTGTACAAACATTTATTACAAATAAGGGAGGGAAACCTGAGGCCTGTAAACAGTAAATTAATATGAAACAAATATAAAGGTATGTTATCAGGCACTCGCAGGACATAAAGAAGTAGAACACCAGACAACAGAAAAACAACAGACATGAGTGGCTTACCCAGGATTTGAACACTGGACCTTCCGTGCGACAACCCCGCCTAGCCATGCAAGCGAATCACACTATCCGCTCTGCCATCTACGCATCATCAAAAAATGATGTTTCAATGGCAGGTCAATAGTGCGAACCACAATACACGACACCAGAAGTCCTCCATGGGCAGTTCAGCCTATTAATGACGCAATCACTTCTGTTGTATTTCTATCAAGCAGTATAGGCCGAATCCAACAAGACCCTTAGGACCTTAATACTGTGTCCAGTAAATGATAGTAGACTAGAACAGTGAGAACAGGATAGTGGGTAGGTTTGGTATTGTACAAACATTTATTACAAATAAGGGAGGGAACCCTGAGACCTGTAAACAGTAAATTAATATGAAACAAATATAAAGGTATGTTATCAGGCACTCGCAGGAAATAAAGAAGTAGAACACCAGACAACAGAAAAACAACAGACATGAGTGGCTTACCCAGGATTTGAACACTGGACCTTCCGTGCGACAACCCCGCCTAGCCATGCAAGCGAATCACACTATCCGCTCTGCCATCTACGCATCATCAAAAATGATGTTCAATGGCAGGTCAATAGTGCGAACCACAATACACGACACCAGAAGTCCTCCATGGGCAGTTCAGCCTATTAATGACGCAATCACTTCTGTTGTATTTCTATCAAGCAGTATAGGCCGAATCCAACAAGACCCTTAGGACCTTAATACTGTGTCCAGTAAATGATAGTAGACTAGAACAGTGAGAACAGGATAGTGGGTAGGTTTGGTATTGTACAAACATTTATTACACATAAGGGAGGGAAACCCGAGGCCTGTAAACAGTAAATTAATATGAAACAAATATAAAGGTATGTTATCAGGCACTCGCAGGAAATAAAGAAGTAGAACACCAGACAACAGAAAAACAACAGACATGAGTGCTTACCCAGGATTTGAACACTGGACCTTCCGTGCGACAACCCCGCCTAGCCATGCAAGCGAATCACACTATACGCCCTGCCATCTACGCATCATCAAAAAATGATGTTTCAATGGCAGGTCAACAGTGCGAACCACAATACACGACACCAGAAGTCCTCCATGGGCAGTTCAGCCTATTAATGACGCAATCACTTCTGTTGTATTTCTATCAAGCAGTATAGGCCGAATCCAACAAGACCCTTAGGACCGTAATACTGTGTCCAGTAAATGATAGTAGACTAGAACAGTGAGAACAGGATAGTGGGTAGGTTTGGTATTGTACAAACATTTATTACAAATAAGGGAGGGAAACCTGAGGCCTGTAAACAGTAAATTAATATGAAACAAATATAAAGGTATGTTATCAGGCACTCGCAGGAAATAAAGAAGTAGAACATCAGACAACAGAAAAACAACAGACATGAGTGGCTTACCCAGGATTTGAACACTGGACCTTCCGTGCGACAACCCCGCCTAGCCATGCAAGCGAATCACACTATCCGCTCTGCCATCTAACGCATCAAAAAATGATGTTTCAATGGCAGGTCAATAGTGCGAAACCACAATACGACGACACCAGAAGTCCTCCATGGGCAGTTCAGCCTATTAATGACGCAATCACTTCTGTTGTATTTCTAATCAAGCAGTATAGGCCGAATCCAACAAGACCCCTTAGGAACCTTTACTGTGTCCAGTAAATGATAGTAGACTAGAACAGTGAGAACAGGATAGTGGGTAGGTTTGGTATTGTACTAAACATTTTATTACAAATAAGGGAGGGAAACCTGAGGCCTGTAAACAGTAAATTAATATGAAACAAATATAAAGGTATGTTATCAGGCACTCGCAGGAAATAAAGAAGTAGAACACCAGACAACAGAAAACAACAGACATGAGTGGCTTACCCAGGATTTGAACACTGGACCTTCCGTGCGACAACCCCGCCTAGCCATGCAAGCGAATCACACTATCCGCTCTGCCATCTACGCATCATCAAATTAATAGGCTAAACTGCCCATGGAGGACTTCTGGTGTCGTGTATTGTGGTTCGCACTATTGACCTGCCATTGAAACATCATTTTTTGATGATGCGTAGATGGCAGAGCGGATAGTGTGATTCGCTTGCATGGCTAGGCGGGGTTGTCGCACGGAAGGTCCAGTGTTCAAATCCTGGGTAAGCCACTCATGGCTGTTGTTTTTCTGTTGTCTGGTGTTCTACTTCTTTATTTCCTGCGAGTGCCTGATAACATACCTTTATATTTGTTTCATATTAATTTACTGTTTACAGGCCTCAGGTTTCCCTCCCTTATTTGTAATAAATTTTTGTACAATACCAAACCTACCCACTATCCTGTTCTCACTGTTCTAGTCTACTATCATTTACTGGACACAGTATTAAGGTCCTAAGGGTCTTGTTGGATTCGGCCTATACTGCTTGATAGAAATACAACAGAAGTGATTGCGTCATTAATAGGCTGAACTGCCCATGGAGGACTTCTGGTGTCGTGTATTGTGGTTCGCACTATTGACCTGCCATTGAAACATCATTTTTTTGATGATGCATAGATGGCAGAGCGGATAGTGTGATTCGCTTGCATGGCTAGGCGGGGTTGTCGCACGGAAGGTCCAGTGTTCAAATCCTGGGTAAGCCACTCATGTCTGTTGTTTTTCTGTTGTCTGGTGTTCTACTTCTTTATTTCCTGCGAGTGCCTGATAACATACCTTTATATTTGTTTCATATTAATTTACTGTTTACAGGCCTCATGTTTCCCTCCCTTATTTGTAATAAATGTTTAAGATAATTGCAGAATATTTCGAGATTATAATGCACCGCGTGAAGCACTCGGGGTCTTTGAAGAGAGTAAGAAAGAACATGACTAATGCATCTCCTGCACGTCGTCCAAGGTGACAAATAGAAGTTTGTCCATGAGGCTAGCAATCTCATCACGTAAAATAAATAACAACAAAAACCACAACTACAAGAGCACGTGACTCCGCGTTGTTTGCTTCCTGCAAGGGGATCAGGTGCAAAGGTAGCCCCATGCTCCGTTATAAACGCAAGGAAAATGATGATGATTGTCACAAAACGGTTTGAGCATGTACTTTGGCGCCCTTCTTTCTCTCCTTCATCGTCCTATTATTTGGGTGCACTTTTCATAACTGTCGTTCTCTCCGGCAGTATTACTTTATTTCTTCATTCAACGTCCTATTATTCGACATATTTTATGCTCTACAATTTTGCCTCGCCGTTTCCATACTTTTTTACGTTTCGCCAGGTGAATCGTAATAATACAAAGCTAATTAAACAGGTCAGTGGATAATACGTTTGTCACCTAAGTCGTCTAGCCTCCTTTGGTAGAGGCGATCTGTGTTTGTACAAGATGGTCGCGCACAATCGATGAAACGAAAGCCATATTGTGTGTCTGAGAGATCCGTCTGGGGGATCTACAAAAACATGGGTGAGAATGCGTAATCGCTTCCGCTGGCCCATCTCGGTATCAATATTACCGATAACTTGTCTGGGAGATTATTTTGGACAGGAAATGAGTTTACAGATGTGTTTGTGAGTTTGCATACAAGGCATAGGATGTTTTATTTCCATATATGGGAGAGGTATCCTTTTGCATCACGCACATTATTTCGGGAGGAAATATGTTTGAAACTACCCCACAAAACACGCATGTTTGAAACGATTGGAGCTTTCTTAACATCGTAATAAACAAATGCGGGGGAAGAAGGGCCATATAACCTGACCTTTTCGCAGTTTTAAGACACTGTAAAAATTCGCTGTGAGGATCGCTTGCCAAGACGAAACCAGACTGCCCGGGTTAGAATTCAGAATTCTTTTTATCAGACCGGACTTTGTATAACATCTTGAAATACTTAAAGAGCCCAGGAAAACCATTTTAATAAGGAAGACCGGCATCTGAGAAAACTGAAACACAGAGTCATAATGGAAATTAATTGTTAAAATACCGACCCCCAAGAACACGTGAAAAAAAGGCATCTGACAGTGCCTTAACCCTACTTCTCTGAGCAAACAGTCTGTAAACCAAGACTGGCATAAGTTGTACTTTTTACATTTTATAATTTTCATTACTAACATGTGAACTAATATGTATATATTGCCATGTAACTATTAATATGTGAAAAGTGCTTGTGGATGTCCATGTCATTTGAGGCTGGCAACCCATAAAAGCCAGATCCAAACCTCAGAAATGAGGTATCTGAGGAAGGTGGTTAAAGTAACAAAAAGAGACATGGTCCGCAACCAGACGATACGCCAAGGCCTAAAATCCCACCCCCTGCAGACCCAAGTAGAACAGTCCCAACAAAGATGGTTTGGCCATGTCTGCACAATGGGAGAAGATCGGCTTCCACGACAAGCATGGGAAACAAAGAGCCAGGGATCCAGACCCCCAGGACGACCAAGAGTCCGCTGGGAGGACAACATTAGACAATCTTTGAAGGACCGAGGACTAGAATGGAACCAGGCTAAGAGGAAGACAGCCGATAGGATAGTCTGGCGCTCTCTCTTCCAAACCTTTACACCTCACGGTAGAAGGGGAACGACTTAGTAAGTAAGTAAGTAACCTCAGCATATAGAATGATGATTTCATGACCCACCACTGCAAGGGCTGGAGACTGCTTTATTACTAGTTTCTTACAGAGAACTAAAAGCCTAGGTAGTCCCAAGTTACATGTGGAGCAGGGAGGGAAAGATTAAAGAAATGATGTACATTCTAATTATAATATCTACATTTTCAAATCAGTGAAAATGTCTGTGTAAAGATATTCACTTTAAAAGTAATGAAAGTTTCAAAGTTTTTCTACCAGTATAGATGAAAATGAAAACATATTCAATCTATATTGTGAACACTTTTCAATCAGTGAAGATGTAAATGTAAATATGTTCTATCTATACTATTAACCTTTTCATTTGAATGTAAAGTAAATATATAGATATTCAATTCAAATGTAAAGAAAGTTTTCTCTCGAGGGATTAACTTTTAATATCCGGCAAGCCCCATGAAGTGGCGCGGGTTTAGTACCAATTTTACGGCTCGCCCCGTGAAGTGGCGCGCGACGGTAACGATAGCTAAACTATCGCGTAAAAACGCGGTCTTAGCTCCCGTATAGTAAGAGTTAAGCTTTATTCTCATCGAGGGTAAATTCTGAGGTAGATGGGATGGTGGAATAGGAGAAAGGGACCCATAACTAATTGTCAGAAAACGCAATACTCAGGAGAGCGTTTTGTTTCTATTCTTTTACCATAGTTGTTGGAGTACCAGTTGAGGGTACAATCTCTGAAACAAGAAGAGAAAAGTGGCCTGAGCTTAAAGACAAGGGTCCAACGTCGTAGACACTTCCTGACATTTATGGGAACGTGCTGCGCCCTACAACCTTGACTAGCGAGGAGCGGGATGAGTCTTCCAAGAACCAAACCATCAGAAGGATCATAACCGTCACTGACAGCTAAGTAACCATAAAAGCTGCCAAGTGACCTCCTTTACACATTTCTATCCCATCACAAGAGTGATGATAAACTTTTTTAATACATAATTATTCATCTCTTTAAAACCTTGTTAAAACCTAAATGACTTTTAAATCTGTTATTTGTAAATATACACATTTAACGTCGATTTAGTCATTTTTAACGTATTGCATGTTTGTCTCAGTCAATTTACTAAAAACACTCTAAAATAAAGCTATACCATAATAATAAGAATTCCACTGAGTAAATCAGGGTGGGGGCTTGATCGAGCTGAAATTAATAATTGCTTAATTCTTCACAAAAGGCCGCGGACCGATATAAGTTAACAATTGCTCTGCCAGTGCTGCATTGTTCTTGACTTCGGAAATATTTTATGAACACTCCCTTGAGATATAAGCATCATTATACTTTTATCTACAACTCTGCCAAGAGTAATCTTGTGCGAAGGTAGACACATTTGAAGGCCCATATTAGATACTCTTGAGTTTTGGCCATTGTTGGACCACTACTGCAAAGCAGGGGAGGCAATTCCGTGACAATGATGACTTTCTGATAAGTTATGATATCCTATCTACCTCTGGGTTTTACCTCCATACTCACAGCATTGTCCTCCACTTGCTCTTTTGTCAACAACTATTTCTTCTAGTCAAGTGTTCAATAAGGTGTGTTTCTTTCAACGTCTAACATTTTGTTTTTATCTGTGATTTTTATCCCGCTCAATAATCTAAAGCAGTCTTTCTCAATCATTTTTATCCCGCTCAGAATAGGTCTTAAAGTCGTATCACCAATATCTACGCTACAAGATGCTAATGAAATATGGCATGTGCAAGAGTGAACAAGATCCTGTTGCGTAATGCCATACTGGGCTACTCGGTAACAGTTCATCACTGGGAGCAATAACATCGCCCAGCTGGCAAATTATTAAAAAAAGATAAAGGTTTTTTTTTGTAGTAATTTTTTTTTCACGATGTCTCTCGGAACCCCAGTTGAGAAACACTGATGTAAAAAACTGCGTACAGCCAAAGCATGCATTTTGTTTTCATATGAAAGGAGTGGAGCGTACGACTGTCAGAGTGATAGCGTCAAGCTCCAGCTTACCTAGCTGTAAATGGGAACCTGATTCTTCTCTTGATTTAGATACGGCCGAGGCAGCGAGGACGGGAACTGGTCACCCTACGTTATAAAGATGTACCTTGTATCGTGACGTCTCTAACAGTTTACTCCCCTAACGTCAGTACCTGAGATCGAACTCCCCTAACGTCAGTACCTGAGATCGAACTCCCCTAACGTCAGTACCTGAGATCGAACTCCCCTAACGTCAGTACCTGAGATCGAACTCCCCTAACGTCAGTACCTGAGATCCCACTCCCCTAACGTCAGTACCAGAGATCGAACTCCCTTAACGTCAGTACCTGAGATCGAACTCCCCTAATGTCAGTACCTAAGGTCGAACTCCCCTAACGTCAGTACCTGAGATCGAACTCCCCTAACGTCAGTACCTGAGATCGAACTCCCCTAACGTCAGTACCTGAGATCGACCTCCCCTAACGTCAGTACCTGAGATCGAACTCCCCTAACGTCAGTACCTGAGATCGTACTCCCCTAACGTCAGTACCTGAGATCGTACTCCCCTAACGTCAGTACCTGAGATCAAACTCCCCTAACGTCAGTACCTGAGATCGAACTCCCTTAACGTCAGTACCTGAGATCGAACTCCCCTAACGTCAGTACCTGAGATCGAACTCCCCTAACGTCAGTACCTGAGATCGAACTCCCCTAACGTCAGTACCTGAGATCGAACTCCCCTAACGTCAGTACCTGAGATCGAACTCCCCTCACGTCAGTACCTGAGATCGAACTCCCCTAACGTCAGTACCTGAGATCGAACTCCCCTCACGTCAGTACCTGAGATCGAACTCCATTAACGTCAGTACCTGAGATCGAATTCCCCTAACGTCAGTACCTGAGATCGAACTCCTCTAACGTCAGTACCTGAGATCGTACTCCCCTAACGTCAGTACCTGAGATCGTACTCCCCTAACGTCAGTACCTGAGATCGAACTCCCCTAACATCAGTACCTGAGATCGAACTCCTCTAACGTCAGTACCTGAGATCGTACTCCCCTAACGTCAGTACCTGAGATCGTACTCCCCTAACGTCAGTACCTGAGATCGAACTCCCCTAACGTCAGTACCTGAGATCGAACTCCCCTAACGTCAGTACCTGAGATCGAACTCCCTTAACGTCAGTACCTGAGATCGAACTCCCCTAACGTCAGTACCTGAGATCCCACTCCCCTAACGTCAGTACCTGAAATCGAACTACCCTAACCTTATTTGTAACAGATATAATGTCATGAGAATTCATTCACTATTCTTCAACTTCATATAGAACATAGGCCTTCAGCAAGGACAAGCTAAGCATTCCTATGTTGTGTCATTTCCATGACTTTCATATTCCTGTTTAAGCCTGTCTCTAATCCCCTTATTTGTGTATTTGTTTGTTCGTATATTTTACTTATCATGTATTTTGTTTAATGAGTAGGCGAAGAAAGAAAATCCGAATGAATAAAAACAAAAACATGGAGAATAAAAACAAAAACACGGAGAAGAAAACTGGGGGGGGGGGGGGGGGAGCCATAAAAGTGATAAACAAGACATGGAAAGATTTTCAACGGATGGCACAGGAGATAAAGGGTGGACCAAATTTGTTGAAGGTCTCTGCTCCTTAGGAACTCCACCGGCAATGATGATGTTGATAACGACGAAATCAATGATGAACATGATGATGAGTATGAGAATGATGATGATGATGATTTAATCATCAAGACCTGAGGTAAAGGTTACTATTAAACTTCGCAATAAATGTGGCAGCAATATAGACAAAGGTGGAGTGGGAGACAGTGATATCAAAATCAGAATACAAAAGTCAAGAGATCTTATTGCATTCGGAAATACATGGATATCAACAAAAATCAAGACCAGCACAAAAATCTGAATCTTCAACTCAAAAGTTAAGTCAATCCTATTGTATAGCTCTGAGACATGGAGAACAACGAAAACAACAAGCAGTAAGTTACAGACTTGCACACATGGGTGGCTCGCAACGTGAGAAGATTGAATTGTACGACCCAAACAAGGCACGTGCCAGTGTTAATATGTGGTGAGAGGAAAACGCTGATGATGGATAGGACACACAGTGAGGAAATCTGCCGAGGGCATCTCAAGGCAGTCCTTGTTCTAGAATCCATATGGTAAGATAAGTGGTGAGAGGAAAACGCTGATGATGGATAGGACACACAGTGAAGAAATCTGTCGAGGGCATCTCAAGGCAGTCCTTGTTCTAGAATCCATATGGTAAGATAAGTGGTGAGAGGAAAACGCTGATGATGGATAGGACATACAGTGAGGAAATCTGTCGAGGGCATCTCAAGGCAGTCCTTGTTCTAGAATCCATATGGTAAGATAAGTGGTGAGAGGAAAACGCTGATGATGGATAGGACACACAGTGAAGAAATCTGTCGAGGGCATCTCAAGGCAGTCCTTGTTCTAGAATCCATATGGTAAGATAAGTGGTGAGAGGAAAACGCTGATGATGGATAGGACATACAGTGAGGAAATCTGTCGAGGGCATCTCAAGGCAGTCCTTGTTCTAGAATCCATATGGTAAAAGATAAGTGGCCCAAAAGCACCCAAAGAAGAGAACTGAAGACATAAATGAAAAAAGATGAGGGAGATTTGGAAAGACCTTGAGCTGATTGCACGTGGCAGGAGAGCCTTGGTATGGGATTGCTGAAGGTCTTTCCTTCTTGGGTAGCTAAAGGGTAAATAACGAATAGATTGTGGTTGACGAAGTATAAAACTTGTAGCAGTAAAACTGTAGCAGTAAAACTTGCAGCAGTAAAATTGTAGCATTAAAACTTGCAGCAGTAAAATGTAGCAGTAAGTAAAATTGTAGCAGTAAAACTTGCAGCAGGAAAACGTAGCAGTAAAACTTGCAGCAGTAAAATTGTAGCAGTAAAACTTTCAGCTGTAGCAGTAAAATTGTAGCAGTAAAACTTGCAGAAGTAAAATTGTAGCAGTAACATTGTAGCAATAAAATTGTAGAAGTAAAACGTGCAGCAGTAAAATTGTAGCAGTAAAATTGTAGCAGTAAAACTTGCAGCAGTAAAATTATAGCAGTAAAATTTGCAGCAGTAAAATTGTAGCAGTAAAATTGTAGCAGTAAAACGTGCAGCAGTAAAATTGTAGCAGTAAAACTTGCAGCAGTAAAATGTAGCAGTAAATAAAATTGTAGCAGTAAAACTTGCAGCAGGAAAACGTAGCAGGAAAACTTTCAGCAGTAAAACTTGCAGCAGTAAAGATGTAGCAGTAAAACGTGCAGCAGTAAAACTGTAGCAATAAAATTTGTAGCAGTAAAATGTGTAACACTAAAACTTGTAGCAGTAAAACTACTTGTATTGGAGTGAAAGTTGTAGCAGTAAAAGTTGTATTACAGTTAAACATACAGCAGTAAAACTTGTAACAGTAAAACTTGTAGCAGTAAAACTTGTAACGGTAAAACTTGTAGCTGTAAAACTTGAAACAGTAAAACTTGTAACAGTAAAACTTGTAACAGTAAAACTCGTAGCAGTAAAACCTGTAGTAGTAAAACTTCTAGCAGTAAAACTTGTAGCAGTAAAACTTGTAACAGTAAAACCTGTAGCAGTACACTGAAACATTTTGACCAAAGTCATGCTAGATCATATCAAAGAAACCTTATAATATGGAAAACTTTGGATATTGAACATGAAGATCGCTTATCGGTCAGGTTTTCAAACCCAGTAATCATAGAATAGTCAAGTCAATACAAAAAACCTGTATGCCAGCTCTCTGGACTTTGAGAAAGAGTTTGATGGTGAGATCACATAGGCGTATGGAAAATATTGAGGTACTGCGGAGTACATGGTAAACTTAAGAAAATAGTTAGAGACGCCTGTGAGCAGGCAAACTGTAGAATGTTCCATAAACGGTAAACTCTCTGAATCTTTTAAACCAGACATAAGGTCAGAGAAGGATTTGTGCTATCACAAACGATCTTTTTCGTAGTCATGGCGATGAAATAAACGAAAAGAAACATAAAATAAGGTTTACAATGACTGTGACGTATAATGGAAATATAGCTTACAGTAATCTGACAGCCTTTGCTTTCCCATCTAGTGTCTACCATTTGCTAAGCCAAACCACGCAATTTTCTGTTTGTATGACTCACCTTAACTCCGCCTAGGCCGGTCCCAAGCCCGGCTGAAAAAGAAGGAGGGCGGCCTGCATGGAGGCCGTAAGGAGGCAGCCCCTCCACCATGCAAAGGCCCAACAGGCCAATCACCTGTTTGCTTTAAACTTTTGATGAAGAGAACTACAAGAGAGAAAACCGGACTGATTCTAAAGGCGACGAACTGGAACGGACTACGACTTATGGAACTTGGAACACAAGAAGAATAAATGGGAAAGAAGAGGAGCTGGTGGAAGAGATGAGGAAAGCAAAACTAGAAATCCTGGCTATAACGGAAACAAAGAAAAAAGGACAAGGAGTCATGGATCTCGATGGCAACACGCTGCTCTACAGTGGTGTACCCACATCTGAAAGAGCTAAAGGGGGCGTGGGTTGCATTGTGGCCAAAAACCAAAAAGATAGTATCAAGGGATGAAACTTGGTCTCGGAGCGCATTATGGTTGTAAGACTAAAAGAAGGAGAAACCATAGTCAACCTGGTCATAGTGTATGGGCCAAATGAGGATGAAAGAGCAAGGGTCAAGGAGGAATTCTTCGAGCTGCTTCAAAGGACAGTGGATGACTGCCTAGATGAAATTATCATGCTCGGAGATTTCAATGCCAGAGTTGGAAATGACCATGCTAGATGGGGTGGAGTTATCTGAAGATATGGAGAAGATACTCTCAATGACAATGGAAAGCGACTCCTTGGATTCTGCAGTGAGCAGAATCTGATCATTACAAACACAAAGTTCCCCCATAAGCGCATACATGCATACACTAGATGTGAACCAACAAAGAATGAGAAGTTAGTGATCGACTATGCCATTGTTAGGAGGAGCTCATTCAAATATGTCCGGAATGCTAGAGTCTGGATTCTGCCAAAGATTGGAAGTGATCACTACCTGCTTACAATCAAAAGAACAACTGAAAGAGTTGCTCAGCCTAGGAACTGCCCAACATCACGCAAGAAACGAAGTAAACGAACGGGAGAAATGAGCACTAAGACCTACAAGCTGAGAGAGCCAGAAATTAAGACCAGATATCAGGGGCTTATAGCTGCAGCGGTGAGCAACACAGAAGAACAACCTGATGACTTGGAAACACCTCTGGATTAAATTCAAGGACATCATAAAGACAGCTGCTGCAGAAGCATGTGGTGAAGTCCGATTTGGGAACAAGAGAAAGAGGACACCTTGGTGGACAGAGGAATTCAAAGAGAAAATAAAAGAGAAGAAAATGGCTTGGAAACAAAACTTAGGAGCTAAAAACACAACAGGACAAATGGAGAAATATAGAGAATATGTGACACTCAGAACGGACGCAAAGAACAAGGTGCTAGCAGCAAAACAGAAGTCCTGGGAAGAATTTGGAGAAAAGCTAGAAAAAGATGCGCAAGAGAACCAGAAATTGTTCTATAAGACCGTAAAGAACAACTATATATATATATATTAGAACAGTAGACCTGTTCTGCCAGCTAAATCTGATGTCTTCTTTCTTCTCGTGATATATATATATATATATATATATATATATATATATATATATATATATATATATATATATATATATATATATATATATATAATAATAATGATGAATTCTTTAAGCGCCAAACACGGCGCATAAGGCAGAAACCAGTGCTCGCCAGGTTGTTCGTTGTGACGCCACTCCTCTTAGCTCTTGCACATTATTTAGGCCCAACGTTCTTCCTTCTCTTATTATTGTTCTTCTGAGTGTTTCTTTTGGTCTTCCTTTTTTCCTCTTACCCTCAGGAACCAAGTGAGCGCCTGTAGTGGTATTCTGTTGTTTTGCATTCGTAGGACATGACCGATATATGACCATCGTCTTTTCCTTATATAGTCGGAGACATATTTCTGCCTAGAGTCTTCTCTTATTTGTCGATTAGTCTTGAATTCTTTCCAACTGATGTTCATGAGTTTTCTAAGACATTTGTTCTCGAATGTATTCAGCTTGTTCTCCAATGATTTTGTTATTTTCCAACTCTCACAGCCGTATGTTAACACTGAGATAACATTTGAATTAAACGACGAAGCTTGGTATGTATATTCAATGATCGTAATTTCCAAATGTTAGATAGTCTATTGAAGGCGCTAGCTGCCAAAGCAATTCTAGTATGGATTTCTCTTGTTGTGTCACCATCCTGAGTCATTTTACTGCCTAAATAATTGAAACTTTCAACTTTCTGTAGTTTTTCCCCGTTCAAGATGATATCAAAGGTCTCGTTAGAAAAGTTCATAGCTTTAGTTTTAGAGGCATTTATTTGGAGACCAATTTTAACCGAGAGATGACACAAATTATTTATTGCTTCTTGGGATTGTCTTGGTGTTGAACTTAAGAATGCTACATCATCTGCGAAATCCAGGTCCCCCAGGAATTTTCCATTTGTCCATTTTATACCCAATTGTTCATTGTGGGTATAGTTTTCTCATAACCCAATCAATAGCTATTCCAAAAAGTAGTGGTGACATAATACAGCCTTGTTTCACCCCTGTTTCTACTGTAAACCATTCTGTATTCCCTTTATTTGTTCTAACACAACATCTTGCATTGTCATATAGCGCTTTGATTATATTCACATATTTTGTTGGAAAACCATAGATTGTAAGTATCTTCCACAATGATGGGCGGTGTAGACTATCAAAGGCTTTTTGAAAATCGACGAAGGTGATAATAAGTGGCGATTGCCTTTCCACTGATTCTTCTATAATTGTTCTTAGTGTGAATATTTGATCAATACATGATCGTTTCGGCCTGAAACCCGCTTGTTCTTCTCTGATCTTTTCGTCAGCATGCAATTTAAGTCTTTCTAACATCATGCAACATAATAATTTTCCAGGTACTGATAATAGAGATATACCACGCCAGTTATTACAGTCTGATAGATCACCTTTCTTCGGTAACTTTACAATAATACTGTCTTTCCATTGTTGTGGTGGTTGTTCTTCTCTCCATACTTCATTTATAATATCTAAAATTCTCAAGAGGTTGTTGTCATTAACTGCTTTAATCATTTCCCCTGAAATTTCGTCAACTCCAGCAGCTTTAAAATTTTTTAATCTTTTAACGGCTTGTTTGATCTCGTCCAGCGTAAATTCATCGCAAGTTATTGGCAAAGTGGTTGTGGATGTTTCATTATTAAAATCAGGTGTTACTGTTGGTGGTGGTCTGTTTAGCACCTCCATGAAGTGCTCAGCCCATCTCTTCATTTGTTCTTTTTCTGTTGGTATTGAATTCCCTAATTTACCTTTAACAGGTGTTTCCATAGCAGTAGGCTGGTGACATAGTTGTTTTGTAATTTGATAAAGGCACCTACTATTACCAGTTCTTGCAGCATTTTCAGCTTCTACGGCCAGTTCATTGATGAAATGTCTTTTATCTCTTCGAGTTTTTGTCTTCACTTCTTTATTTAACAAGTTATAAGTTAGTTTGCAAGATTCAACTGCATTATGTGTACTTGCCGCTAGTAGTTTAAGTTTTGCTGTTTTCCTTTCTTGTATTTTATCCCAAGTATCTTCTCTCATCCATTTTTTCTTTTTATGTACTAGGTATCCGGTGGTCGCTACAGCTGCTTCTGTCATTGCTGTTCTCAGTTGTTCCCATTTAGTATCGATTGTCTTGGTGGTGATATCGTTGTCAATTTTGCCTAAAGCATCGAAATAGTTGTTCATTTTGACATTATATTCCTTCTTTATATCATTTGATTGCAGTCTGTGTACATCTATTCTTCTATTTTTATTCGGTTGGTATAACTTCTTCAGTTTAATTCTCATTTTAGCTATGCAGAGGTTATGATCGCTTCCGATCTCTGCACCTCTGTATGCTCTGACGTCTTGAACTGATGAGCGAAATTTAGCGCTTATGCAGAAGTGATCTATCTGGTTCTTAGTTCTGCCATCAGGTGAATTCCATGTTATCTTGTGGATATTCTTATGTGGAAAGATGGTGTCTGCCACAACGAGGTTTGATATTTCACAAAGTTCTAGAAGTCTTTCGCCATTTTGATTCATACAGCCTATGCCATGAGTACCGAGATATCTTTGTACTCCATCGTTGTTGTCACCTACTTTGGCGTTAAAATCACCCATGACTGCTATTATGTCATGCTTGGGTATTGTGTTGATGGTACTTAGAAGTGCTTCATAGAAGTCATCTTTTGTGGTATCAAGAGCGTCGTTAGTTGGTGCATAACATTGTACAATTGAGAGCTTGAAAAATCGTGTCTGAAATCTAGCTAATATTAGCCTCTCATTGATAGGTACCCAGCTGATAAGCGATGCTGCTGCTTTCTGTGTCATTAGGATGGCTACTCCCTCTGTGTGACGATTATCATTACTACCAGAGTATATAATTTGCTTTTTTTCTTCTGAAATATATTTTATGCCCTTCCCCGTCCATCTACACTCGCTGACACCCAATAAGTCCAACTTATAATTATCCATTTCTTTAATTACTTCTTCCAATTTTCCGTCTTGATACATAGTTCTTACATTCCAGTATCCAATTTTAGAAATCTCCTTAGCCCCCAAGATATTAGAGTGAGTCATGTTTACTGTCGAGCCTGGTTCTGTTTCGGTAACAATAGCTTGTTTTACGATAGTGAATTGTTAACTCACTGATCAACCCTCCGATCCAACCGACCGATTCAAGGGTTTCGAGGTCAGTTATAGGAAAATATCTACACCACTAGATACTCTGGTGTATCTCTTATTCTATAATTTAACATAACATGGTGATATCCATCGAAATATACACATTCCTGATGTTTTTCTTTCGGCGTCTAAGGTGAGAAACGAATTTCACCTCCATCTTGGAAGGGTAGATAGACAGGGTCTCCTATAACTTAATCTATATATCTCAGAAACTAAATATAACCAAAACAGTCCTTGTTATATACTCATATTATTGTCTCCTATATACTTCAATCTATATATCTATACCAATGAAATATATACCAAAACAGTATGTTAGGACTATCAATCTATTGTATATATAACTCCGAAAGAAATAAGACCAAACAGATTTAGCTGGCAGAACAGGTCCTACATGTTCATAACAATATTGTTAGGATATATGTTATATAGCTAGTATATATATGTAGATAGGGATTATATATATATATATATATATATATATATATATATATATATATATTATATATATATATATATATATATATATATATAATATATATTATTGGATATATATTATGTATTGAATTATATATATATGGATGTTCCTTTACGGTCTTATAGAAACAATTTTTTCAAGTTGCACCTGTCTTTTTCTAGCTTTTCTCCTAACTTCTTCCCATGTTTCTTCATTTGCTGCTAGACACACCTTGTTCTTTGCGTCCGGCTTGATGTCAGACATAGCCTCTATATTTCTCCATTTGTACAGTTGTGTTTTTAGTCATCAAACCTAATCGTATTTGTTTCCAATCCAGCTTCCTTTTATTTTCTCTTTGCACATTCCTCTGTCGCACCAAGGTGTCCTCTTTCTCTTGGGTTAACCAAATCGGACTTCATCAGCGGGTGCTTGTGCAGAAACAGGACATAACTTTTATGATGTCCTTGAATTTAATCCAGAGGTGTTTCCAAGTCATCAGGTTGTTCTTCTGTGTTGCTCACCGCTGCAGCAATAAGCCCCTGATATCTGGTCTTAATTTCTGGTATATATATATACTGCGTTCTGTCCAGATCAGTTATCAGAGTCGCTCAGAAATTTTTGGATAACAGCACAGCTGATCTAAACACGCCAGCTGATATAAACCATTTTCCTATAATGTGTTAAATTGTCTTGTATATTATCATTTCTGATTTGTGGTAATAGAAATTGTGCTTTAGTGTTAAAATGTGTTAAGTTTACCATTTTAATTCACTGTGATTCCCTAAGCGTTAAAACTAGAGAAATAACATAACGGGTAGATATATATATTTATTGCCAGTTGTTCATATATTAATGTAATTCCATTACCCCACTTTCTTACACAAGAAGATACGGTTTAGCTGACATATATATATACGCGTGACGGATAGTGACAGAATAGAATTCGCATTATATATATTATATTATGTAAATATATATATAAGTGACTAGTGTTAATATCATGTGATAAACAACAGACGCCTGCCGACAATCAATTAGCTGTATGACAGGCGATGTTTTGTTAAAGATTTTGCGAAGGGAAAAGCGTATGGAAAAATTAAATAATAATTGACTTTTTGTGTTCATTTTCTCACGGGCTAAAATGCGGGGATAGGGCTCATACCCTTCTTTCCCGACATTAATAAAATCAGAAAACTTACGTAGAAGGATAGGATAGTAATAGCATTTCATTTTTTTCACAAATGTTCTTTCATCAGTTCCTAAATAGTACGTGATCCAAAAAAAAAAAAACAGAGCCAGCGGTCTTAATTTGGGTCGGTGACTTTTTGGGCTATTCGGGTGCTCTTTCTTGGGGGATTTAGAGTGAAGGACTTAATGGTGGTCAGGGTGGTGGCTTAGGAGAGTCCCAAGTTCCTTCGTGAACCGGTTGGGCCAACAGGGACAAATGGCAACAACATTAATATTAAATCTTAACTGGAGTACCAAGAGGGCAGAGTTTACACATTCAAAGCCATTTTTTTCAGCCCAACTCAAGCACACAAAGCAAACAATATTCCTGAAGTTTGACAGCCGTATCAACCGGAGTGATCAAGAAAGTTATTGAGGAGTTTCAAAAGTCGGCACTCACCATAGAGCCAGGCGATACGATTTACCAGCAGAGATTTTTTTTTTAGCAGCACAAAGAACTAACAGGGAATTGCAAACATTTTTTCTAAGCAACCATAAGAATGTTTCAGCATAATATTAAAGAGCAAATTTTTGTAGTTGTGACCTTCTCAATAGACCCTCCACAAAACCCTTGCTTCAGTAAGCTACTATTCGCGGTGACCTTTGTTTCATCCGAAGGAAGAAATTAAACCACCAAATTTGGTGTCTACCTTGTAAAGCTTTATTCGATATATAGGCTGGACTGGGCTAATTTCCAGCAACCCACCTGACAGCATAGGTTCGACACGGCTACAACCTATTGTATTAAATTAAGGGATATCAACACCACGATTGGGTACGCGAGATTGATTGTGGCCACGTATGACAGAGAGAGAGAGAGGAGGAATATTTTCTGTTTCTAAGCATTGTACTAAGAAGGGAAATTTCGCTAGACATGTGTACTTTACTGAGTAGTAATTTAGCGGGAACTTGTTCTTCACAGTCTATTTTGTAACCTAGTGCTAATCTTTGACCTTTGGGGTATTAACTTCTTTTGGGATCTTTTTTCAACAAAGGGGAGGGCACTTATTCGGTTATTTTCATATGTCTGTAAACATGATTTTATTGATTTCTCTATATGTTGATGTTGTAAAGTTTGGAATGATAATAAACCACAAAAAGAACTTAACTGGATTGTGTTGGTCAGATCCATACCCATTAACCATAGTTTTTTTCACGTTTGTGTGTTTTGTTGTCACATAATTGTGTGTTTGTGTTTAGTTGAAAACATTATAGTTCTAGATATAAGAGGTACCTAGATTGTCTTATACTAAAATTTAGTCGTATAGATAGGCTGGACTAGAGAAACTACTCATTCCAGGGAGACCTCTTTTTCCTTAAGCTATTCTTGCTCGTGCAATAATTTATTATGAGATTATTCTCACAAAACTACAACAGAAATGCTCCAGACGGGACCATGAATAATCTTTGGACCTGATCTGGATTTACGACAATGACACATTGACAATCAGCTAAAATCTATTACCGTAAAAGCATGCAGGGAAAGACAAATTGAACTAACTCGTAGAAGTGGTAACAGTTACATTGGGTCAGTGGAAAAAAACATAGGAAAAGACAATAAATAATGGGCGAATAAATCTAAAAAACAATGAACCAATTGACGACTGAAAACGCCAATACACATGTAGAATCATACACATACTTGGGAAGTAGAATCGACAAAGTTGGAGGAACAAAGCCCAGGATATCAAAATAGGAATACAATAAAGCCATTCTCTATTTTGAGCATGCTTTCTGTCAGCATTTCATATTTATTATATGAGATCAAGTAAGAACATTTCTGTGTTTTATCTGTCAACTTTTTGTCATTAGAATCTTCAACTCAAATGTGCTTTTTGCAGTCCCGTGTATGGCTCGTATAATGGAGAACAACAAATATAACTTTTACCATCAAAAGTTTCAGACTTTCATAATGTTTTTGCTGCTAGAATAGATGCATTTGGTATTTTCCGCATTATTCTTTTTTGTTAAAGTTCTTCTTTATTACGATGAGAAGAATCAATGTTATTGATAGGAATCTCTGAGGAGTTTTCATTACGTGTTTAGTCCCTTGGATCTTGTGAACCCCTTGTGACACTAGCAAGGCAGACTGGATGTCTTCAAGCACTGTATAAGTCGGATTGTTAGTAGTTTTTTTCAAATACGTAGGTGAAAATAATGAGGAGATCTTTTTTTTTTTTTTTTTTTTTTTCAAATTTGAATAATGGCACGGACAGAGGACTTGCCATGTGTTTGTTGAAAATGCTCCTTTGCAGTGGAGGGTTATGAAATGTCTTCTATCTCTATATCCTGATGATGTAATCTGATGGATTGCCTGTATGTCACTTGATATTATATATATATATATATTATGTCTTCCATATATATTATGCTTTCAGCTTGTCCTTCCATTTGTGTTTTCGGACAGCGTTACGTCTGTGATTCTTCTTCTTCTTCCTCGTTCGTCCTGAAATAGCCGTTGATTGCGTTGTGTCGCCGTTTACAGCGACGCTGCAATATTTGCGCCTTTCGGCCCGACACATCCGACTT
This sequence comes from Oreohelix idahoensis, assembly GCA_024509875.1. Classification (NCBI taxonomy): domain Eukaryota; kingdom Metazoa; phylum Mollusca; class Gastropoda; order Stylommatophora; family Oreohelicidae; genus Oreohelix; species Oreohelix idahoensis. The sequence goes on from JAMPIV010016031.1 coordinate 25,208, forward strand.
CCGCGCGGCAATTTTTGGGACCGGGTTTGCCTTCCTTCTTGGATCCCTACTCTCTCGGCCAGACTGCAGTGATGCCGCCTGTTTCCAGTAAATGGAGTAGGGTCTCTGTGATAAACGAGCGCAAAGGCCTTAATGCTCTATCTTTTCCTACATCTTTCGTATTGTATTTTCTCCGACATTTGCTCTTTCATGCAACATTTGCGATCCATATTTGCTATTTCATCGTTGTGATTACTCGCGACCGGTATCTAGAGAACCACATTTGTTCTTTCATCGGGGGAAATAAAAATCCTTTGATTGAGTCCACATGCCTGACATTATCGTTTGAAGCCCACATTGCATCGTGATAAATCTGGTGAAAAAATCTGGTCAATCCCACTCACACATCTGGGCATGCTGTAATTTCTGTGACACCACATTGGACGCCCAGATTGGCCAGGGGAAAACGTCTCATGCTGTAATGGTGTTATCGTGGGTCGGCCGCGGTTCAGACAAACGTTGATTTACCACATTGGACGCCCACCTTGGCCAGGTGAACAATAAACAATCAGAGGTCAAACTACACCCACGTTTGGACTGACAGGGGACAAGAGCGATCCTGTGAATGAGTGACCAGAGGGGCCTTAAGGATTGGTTGGAATGGGCGGAGCTGTACAAGAAACCCATATTGGACTGGCAGAAATATAATCTACTGCGTAGCTTGTTCTGGGAAGGAGTCCAGTTTTTTACCTTGTGAGGAAGAGATTAATCCCAAAAACGCCTAGCCTAATACACGTGTTTATTCAGAGTGGATGATAATTCAGTTCTGTGATTAATTGTGTTCTTAAAGGATTTTGCGAAGGGAAAAGAAGGTTGGTAGATCTTATACTTATTAATACATTTTCTTATTTTTGTTTATTTTAATCTCACAGCTAAAATGTGCGAAAGATAAAGTTTCAAATAATTCTTGGCATAACTGATTAATAAAATCAGAAGATTTTCCTAGAAGATGATAGGATGATAGGAGGTAATTAATAGTTCATATTTCACCTTTATCATCATCACAGTCTCCCATGCGCGCACACTCTCATGCACAAGATATTTAACATCATTAGAATTGAACTCAGAGAGAGAGAGAGATGAATAATGAGCAGTAGTTTAAATGCAAGTCAACCAGTGATGTTAAATGTGAAAAACTTACGAAGACTTTTGTGTGTCTTCAGTTCATCAGAAGTCTGAGTCTACACGCAACGTGTCTGACGTCTAACCAGAAATAAGTGATTAAAAACGGACATTTGGCTAGCAGAATTCGCCATAGGACATCTTTCATTCCTCAATTAAAAAGGAATATTGTCTCACCCACAAGTCAGAAGGTGGACGCAGCATTTTTTCGTCACCATATACTGCTTGCTCACAAGTTCAATACATCGTTATCACAAGTTCAATACAGAGTCATCATAAATTCAAATCACTCGAAAGATCATTATTATCTGAAGTCAAGCAAAAGAGCTCAAAAGAGGAATCGCATATTTATACCACGTGCAACACACTCTTAAGCGCATTTTATGAAGCAGACTCGAAAGTATATGAATCACGACTACATACGCAAGATTATGAGTCTACATATCACTAACATTTCGTGAAGATATCCAGTCTGACCAGTACCGTCGGGAGATTAGACAACAGACCTTTTGTTCATATGACAGCTATTAACTGTTGATCAACACTACAGAGATATACTCAAACAGTGAAGGAATATACATAGATATCTCGTCAGCGTTCTCCGTACGACAACAGTATTCATCAGAACGTCCTCAGCTTAGAGATACCCCATTCGACATAACGTATAACAACTTGGGACATTTTATGCATACATGTGAATCCTCATATCTAGGAGAAGCATTTAGAGACACATGGACTGTGTAGAGTACTCACCATTTTGGTAACACGTATCATATCACATCATCATTTCACTTTACACCAGTTCATTCTTAATTAACTATTACTTAATTAACTGTAATTTTATTATCTCATCTGTGTGTTTTGTGTGAATCGTCTTTCACCATCATCACGTTCTAACCATTACTAACCCTATATGTGTGGATATTTCATTAATAAACCCAACGATCGGTTGATCATTATCAAGAGTTTGTTAATGTATCACTCGTGCTGTCGGTGTTACATATTCACCTATAGGAACCTTTCTCTACTCAGATGAGGTTGGGGGCTTTTTCTTTACGGGATCTAAGGGCAGAAGCTAAGGTCGTGGGGAAACAGAACTCTTTCCATAATTAATTAGAAAACACTGTCTAGTGGAAAGCATTCGCATTCCTGTCTTCTTGTCCCTATCTCGAATAGGTCTTTATTCTTTCTTAACGAGCCAATTTCTAGAGACCTTATATCTATATCTCATAGACTATTCCTGGCAAAAACTACTGTAGTAGTTGCCCCAGTGACTCACCACACGACAATTGTGGACTCGTCTTGGGATTAGTGAACCCGGACTTAGAAGTGTGATAAATCACATTTTCATCCCTGCCATACATTTGCGATAATTGCAAAATTTGTTGGCATTTTGAGGGATTACCTTCTAGACTGACTATTACTATAATTTGTCTATTTCATAGGGGAATAATTTATATCTTTAAAGCACGAGTGATACTTTTTAAATTGAGTATCAGACGGACAGAGTAAACACTTTTTGAGAACAGAGGATACTGTAGGGAACTGAAAAATTTTTTTTTCAGTAACTGCTGGAGAAATTGTTATCATAAATATTTAGTAAATTTTTCATAGAAACTTCGAGATAATCTGTTATATAATTTTTTCAGAATACGCTGAGTGAGTGATTTTTAAGAACTATTTGAACTTGATTACTAATTTAAACCTAGCTGGTTTTAAAGAGATAATTACTTGTGCGAGTCAAACAATTTGCTTGGAGGTCACTGCCAATTTTTCCCTTCGTGAACCCATACTGCATATCATGGCAGATGCCGCAAAAATTAGAACTAGTTTAATGGAGGCAGGGCGTGAATACGGGTTAAGTGGAAAAGATCTGATGAAATTTGTGAGTGAGGAGACTGATAAACTCCATGCAAGAGAGATGGAAGTGCAGAAACTTGCAATGGAGAAGGAGAAAGCCGCAGCAGAAGCAGCGGAGCGGAAGGAGAAAGCCGCAGCAGAAGCAGCGGAGCGGAAAGCCGCAGCAGAAGCAGCGGAGCGGAAAGCCGCAGCAGAAGCAGCGGAGCGGAAAGAAGCAGCAGAGCATGCACTTAAAATGAAGCAACTGGAAATCCAGGGACAGACCAACCAGATAGATCTGGCAAAAAGTGCAGCGGCTTCCAACTTTGATGGAGGGTACTCACCCCACTCAGATGGTGTGCCTACTTCGCAACCTGCACCACCCAATGCCATGAACTTTCCGCTGGAACCTTTTTCAGAAAGGAACGATACCATGGACGCCTTTTTAGACCGCTTCGAACGCTTTGCAACAGGGTTTGGACTTGAAGAACGGAAGTGGAACTTGAAACTTTCCCAGGGCCTAAGAGGAGCCGCCTACGAAGTTTTTAATAAACTTCCGGCCGGAGAGCAAGATGACTATCAGGCATTGAAAAAAAGCTCTCTTGGTGAGGTACGAGCTTCATTCAGAGGCTTACCGGAAAAAATTTCGAGGTTCTAGGAAGGAGGCCGGAGAGACTTTCTCACAGTTCGCAGCCCGTATTGAAGACTACTTAGTGAAGTGGTGTACACTGGGAAACTTTACCGAGAACTATGACGGGTTGAAAGAGCTGATTGTGATAGAGCAACTAAAAGAGTCTATGTCGGTGGAAATGCGTAGATTTCTCACTGAAAACGGCGCTGACCGGTTAGAAAATATTCTTACACTGGCAGAGCGATTCCAAAATGCTCTTATGGAGTCTCAAGGAGCCAGAAAGAAGTTTTCGGATCAGGCGCCAAAGCAACCTGCTCGCTCCCAACCAGACCAACAAAGCAAAGGACCACACATCTCGCATAAACAGCACGCAAAACAAGATAACTACAAAGAGCAAAACAAGAAAAATGCTGCGCCACACCAGAGACAGGGAGATAAATGGTGCAAGTACTGTCGCTTGAACAATCACAACACTAATGAGTGCAAGCGCAGACCTCCTCCCCAACATGCTGCCTGTCTGCAGACAAAAATCGTCACCCCGGAAGGAGCAGAGGACCGGAAACGTTTCTCATCCTCCCGTCATCGAATCAGTCCTCGTAAACGGACAATCTGTGGAGTGCCTTTATGACACTGGACTTGCTTTCGATGCGGTGGTCAGGGCATCTCTTGTCACCCCTGACCAGATAACAGAAGAGAGTGTCGACATCCAAGGTCCGACGAAGGATGTTGCACCCATGACACTGCCAATTGCACTTATCAGAGTGGAATCTCGTTATGTGACAGGAGAGATTCGTGCAGCTATCATGGAAGAACCAATCTACTCTTTAATCTTGGGATGTAGATATGTGTTCCTTGGAGAACCTACTCAACCACTAGTCATGGCGGCCGTACTGACTAGAGGACAGTCAAGAAAAGACACAGAGCAGGAACCTCCTACCAATATCCTCCCCGAGGAATTGAAGAGGGCCCAAATGGAAGATTCCACACTGGCGCCCTGTTTTAAAAAATTACCTAGGACACACAACCCACCTACCAAGGGAGACTTCTTTATGAAAAATGGATTGATGTATCGCCGAGCTGGAAATGAAGGACAGGAACACAACCAATTAGTAGTTCCTGCAACCTATAGGAACCAGGTGCTTGAGATGGGCCACTCTTTCCCATTTAGTAGACACATGGGAATGAGCGCCACGACTCAAAGGATCGCCTGCCACTATTATTGGCCAGGGATCACCGGCGACATTGAACGTTTCGTCAAGTCTTGTCCTCAGTGCCAGAAAGTTGCACCAAAACACTGGACGGCACCCGCGACCCTTGGGGAGATGCCAATCTTGGGCACTCCATTTGAAAGAGTGGCCGTGGATATAATTGGACCTCTGCTGAGAACTAAGAAGAGGAACTCCCATATCCTTACCTTAGTGGACACCTGTTCCATGTGGGGCGAAGCCATAGCCATGCCAGCATGCGACTCAGTGCATGTAGCTGACGCTTTACTGAATATCTTTACTAGATTGGGCTTCCCGCATGAAATTCTCACAGACAACGGGTCACAATTTAGAGGCAAGTTGACAGAGGAGGTGCTTAGAATATTCAAGACTAGGCATATCCATACTTCGCCCTATCACCCCCAAAGTAACGGGCAAGTAGAGCGGTTTAACGGGACGCTCACCTCTATTCTTCGGAAGTTGGCACAGGAGAAGCCAGAAACTTGGGATCAGTATCTTCCTGTCGCATTATTTGCTTATAGGGAAGTACCGCATGCGTCAACTGGAGTTCCTCCGGCCGCATTACTCTTCGGAAGACCTATTAAAGGTCCATTAGAAGCATTACTAAGAACATGGACAGATGCCAAGGCAGACGATACTGTCACATCAGCCTTCCATTACGTCACAGACTTGAAACAACGCCTGAAGACTGGCTGGGAATTAGCCACAGCGAAAGTACGGGAGGCTAGGCGGAAACATGCCAAATATTACAATCGCAATGCGAAGGACCGAGAACTAGCAGTAGGAGAGAAGGTGCTACTTCTTCTGCCAAGTAGCAGTAATAAATTGCAGATTTGCTGGAGGGGACCCTACAAAGTGGCGGAAAAGATTTCTCGCACCAACTATAAAATCGCCGTGAACGGAAAGCAGAAAATTTACAACTTAAATCTGCTTAAGAAGTTTTACGAGCGAGCCCCTGCCGAACCAGCGCACCTCATGACTATGGCCATTGCTATGCAAATGGAAGAAGAGCCATTAACATCCGTAGAGTACCCGGTGATACAGGATGAATCACATTTAGATGTGAAAATAAGCTCCACCTTAACGGAAGCCCAGCAAGAAAAAGTAAGGAGATTGATAGAAAACCACGCCGACTCTCTGACAGACAAACCGGGCCGGACAAACCTGATGTAGTTTGACATGGAAGTCACGGATCCTACGCCCGTCCGAATGAGAACCTATCGGATTCCGTATGCCAAGGCGACGGCATTAAAGCAAGAAATTGATTACTTACTTAAGGAAGGCATAATTTCGAAGTCGGAGTCCCCTTACAGTGCGGGAGTGGTGCTGTTACGCAAACCCAGTGGAGAACACCGCCTGTGCATCGACTACCGACAGCTGAATGCGTTAACACAGTTCCAGCCAGAACCGTTACCGGACCAGAACCAGCTATTTACTAAGCTGAGCAGGGCTCGCTATTTTTCAAAGATCGACCTCAGTAAAGGGTACTATCAAATACCGGTAAAAGCTGAGGTGAGGAACCTGTTAGCCTTCAGTACTCCAGATGGACACTTCGAGTTTAATGTGATGCCATTTGGACTGAACAATGCTCCTAGTGTCTTCACAAGGATGATGCGAAAGTTATTGGATCCTTTGAATCATTCCGCCATCAGCAATTTTATGGATGACATCCTAGTAGCTACTGAATCGTTTGAAGAACATATATCAGCGCTATCCTTGCTGTTTAACAGACTCAGAGAAGCGGGACTAACCGCTCGCCCAACCAAATGTCAAATTGGGTGTGAACATCTAGAGTTCCTAGGATATACTATATCCCATGGGACCATGTTCCCCGAGACTCAAAACGTTGAGAAGCTGAGAAATGCACCGAGACCGTCCACTAAAAGGGATGTCCGGTCATTTGTATCTCTCTGTGGATTCTACCAGAGATATATAAAGGATTTTAATAGCCTCTGTGCGCCGCTTACGTCGCTAACCAAGAAAGGAAACCCAGATAAAGTGACATGGTCAGCAGAATGTGAACATGCATATGCACTCTTAAAAGAGAAACTCACCACAAAACCTATTTTACGGCTCCCGGATTTAACTATAAAATTCATCTTGCGCACAGATGCCAGTAACATTGGAATCGGGGCTACATTACTACAGCCAGATGACAGGAGCCCACCAAATCTATTTCCGGTCGCGTATGCGAGTCGGAAGTTAAACCGAGCAGAACAAAACTATTCCACAATCGAAAAGGAATGTTTGTCCCTCGTCTGAGGAATACAAACATTTCAAGCATACCTATACGGAAGGAAATTTACAATCCAGAGTGATCATTAACCTCTGACCTTCCTCACCAATTCAAAAAATTTGAATGCTAGACTGATGAGGTGGTCGCTTGTTCTACAACCTTACACGTTCCAAGTGGACTATATCCAAGGAAAAGATAACGTAGGAGCGGATTTTTTAAGCCGTCATCATATGAGGCAGGACGGAGAGCACAAACAAGTAGAGGAAAGGGTGGAAACCGAAGAGAAAAACGAAGATGAGGAAAAGGATTAAGGAATCCCGAGCAAGAAGGCTTAGCTCTCCTGAGTACGATTGACATCACACTTGAGGAGGGGCTATTGTGATAAACGAGCGCAAAGGCCTTATTGCTCTATCTTTTCCTACATCTTTCGTATTGTATTTTCTCCGACATTTGCTCTTTCATGCAACATTTGCGATCCATATTTGCTATTTCATCGTTGTGATTACTCGCGACCGGTATCTAGAGAACCACATTTGTTCTTTCATCGGGGGAAATAAAAATCCTTTGATTGAGTCCACATGCCTGACATTATCGTTTGAAGCCCACATTGCATCGTGATAAATCTGGTAAAAACACATCTGGGCATGCTGTAATTTCTGTGACACCACATTGGACGCCCAGATTGGCCAGGGGAAAACGTCTCATGCTGTAATGGTGTTATCTTGGGTCGGCCGCGGTTCAGACAAGCGTTGATTTACCACATTGGACGCCCACCTTGGCCAGGTGAACAATAAACAATCAGAGGTCAAACTACACCCACGTTTGGACTGACAGGGGACAAGAGCGATCCTGTGAATGAGTGACCAGAGGGGCCATTAAGGATTGGTTGGAATGGGCGGAGCTGTACAAGAAACCCATATTGGACTGGCAGAAATATAATCTACTGCGTAGCTTGTTCTGGGAAGGAGTCCAGTTTTTTACCTTGTGATGAAGAGATTAATCCCAAAAACGCCTAGCCTAATACACGTGTTTATTCAGAGTGGATGATAATTCAGTTCTGTGATTAATTGTGTTCTTAAAGGATTTTGCGAAGGGAAAAGAAGGTTAGTAGATCTTATACTTATTAATACATTTTCTTATTTTTGTTTATTTTAACCTCACAGCTAAAATGTGCGAAAGATAAAGTTTCAAATAATTCTTGGCATAACTGATTAATAAAATCAGAAGATTTTCCTAGAAGATGATAGGATGATAGGAGGTAATTAATAGTTCATATTTCACCTTTATCATCATCACAGTCTCCCATGCGCACACACTCTCATGCACAAGATATTTAACATCATTAGAATTGAACTCAGAGAGAGAGATATGAATAATGAGCAGTAGTTTAAATGCAAGTCAACCAGTGATGTTAAATGTGAAAACTTACGAAGACTTTTGTGTGTCTTCAGTTCATCAGAAGTCTGAGTCTACACGCAACGTGTCTGACATCTAACCAGAAATAAGTTATTAAAAACGGACATTTGGTTAGCAGAATTCGCCATAGGACATCTTTCATTCCTCAATTAAAAAGGAATATTGTCTCACCCACAAGTCAGAAGGTGGACGCAGCATTTTTCGTCACCATATACTGCTTGCTCACAAGTTCAATACATCGTTATCACAAGTTCAATACAGAGTCATCATAAATTCAAATCACTCGAAAGATCATTATTATCTGAAGTCAAGCAAAAGAGCTCAAAAGAGGAATCGCATATTTATACCACGTGCAACACACTCGTAAGCGCATTTTATGAAGCAGACTCGAAAGTATATGAATCACGACTACATACGCAAGATTATGAGTCTACATATCACTAACATTTCGTGAAGATATCCAGTCTGACCAGTACCGTCGGGAGATTAGACAACAGACCTTTTGTTCATATGACAGCTATTAACTGTTGATCAATACTACAGAGATATACTCAAACAGTGAATGAATATACATAGATATCTCGTCAGCGTTCTCCGTACGACAACAGTATTCATCAGAACGTCCTCAGCTTAGAGATACCCCATTCGACATAACGTATAACAACTTGGGACATTTTATGCATACATGTGAATCCTCATATCTAGGAGAAGCATTTAGAGACACATGGACTGTGTAGAGTACTAACCATTTTGGTAACACGTATCATATCACATCATCATTTCACTTTACACCAGTTCATTCTTAATTAACTATTACTTAATTAACTGTAATTTTATTATCTCATCTGTGTGTTTTGAGTGAATCGTCTTTCACCATCATCACGTTCTAACCATTACTAACCCTATATGTGTGGATATTTCATTAATAAACCCAACGATCGGTTGATCATTATCAAGAGTTTGTTAATGTATCACTCGTGCTGTCGGTGTTACATATTCACCTATAGGAACCTTTCTCTACTCAGATGAGGTTGAGGGCTTTTTCTTTACGGGATCTAAGGGCAGAAGCTAAGGTCGTGGGGAAACAGAACTCTTTCCATAATTAATTAGAAAACACTGTCTAGTGGAAAGCATTCGCATTCCTGTCTTCTTGTCCCTATCTCGAATAGGTCTTTATTCTTTCGTAACGAGCCAATTTCTAGAGACCTTATATCTTATATCTCATAGACTATTCCTGGCAAAAACTACTGTAGTAGTTGCCCCAGTGACACACCACACGACAGTCTCCATCTCTTGGAGATGGAGAAGGGTCTTGGTCAGCTCTGGTTCGCTGACCCTGACGCAAGCAGTCAAGCTATGAATCGCTGACTGCATTCATCGCTTCAGTCCCCGTCTGTGTTTGATTTCAGTTACTAATTTTCTTTTCATTCCTAGCTTTTCTATGACTTCTTTACTTCTTTTCTTCTCATATTTTTGCATTAATATAATTATAAACATTCGTAGATTTTAAGCGTTTGTTGAGCTTCTCGTAGATCTTTTGATTTCCTCGTGTCTGCTTGAATTAGGGCATGTGCTCTGTAGCGTGTCATGTGAAATGGCTTTCACAGTTTTATAGGATTACAGTTAACAACTGTCAGCTGTGTGTGTGTATGTTGAAATTATAATTCAACAAGCCAACAAAGTATAACTGACGTTTGCCCAAAATTTTGATGCATCCAACAATCTAAATAAGTACAAATAATAATAATAATAGCCACAGATAAGCAACTGAAAAATACACTTTTTGTAACAACACTGTCCTATCACTTTAAAACCTGGATAATAACTCTTGCAACCCCACGAACCGATTGACGAGATTTTTTTGTTTTTTCTGTGGGAGCATGTTATTAGTAAAAGAAAGTTGTCACACACCCAAAAAAAAAAAAAAACATTAAAGAGCCTGATTGAGGCTAGCAATAGGAGATAACTGCTTAACAGCTTAACATCAAGGCATAGTCAAATGTTAATAACGGAATCGATATAAGCAGGAGTCCAGACTGGACGTTTTGAAGAGGCAAGGTCGCCTACGCCTAATGGAATGGCAATTTAGGAAGGGAAAAAATACTCATTTAAAAATGATCAAATTATTGGCATTGTCTAGTAAATCTGCATCATAAATCGCTGAACAGAAATTATGTTTTGTAGGAGACAAATAAATAAAGAGTTCCTCACTTAATCTGATAGGTAACACGCATTCCAGACGTATCGTAGACAAGACGTGCTCTCCGATCATTGTGTGACAAACGATACTGGTGACAAGATAGGAATTTAATAAGGTTCTTTCTAAAAGAGACTGGTATTGAAAGTTTTCTTCGAGCTTATTGGCTAAGGCCAAAAATATGACGCTTAGCTAAAACAGAATTTGTGCTGAAACAAAAGAAATATATCAGCAGATTAGGGAGGCGCTAACAGAAAAGATTAATCTAGAATGGTGATAACGACATTTATGCTCGCTACATCACTCGTTATTCAAATCACAGCAGGAACGATAATAAGGTATACTACATCGAATGGGATGAGAAATTTATGACCCAAAAAATTCAAAAATACTGTAATATACAAAGGCGTAAGGGAGAGCTGTAAGAAATTCTGAAACGTGTGTACAGAAAGACGATTGATAGCTGTCATAAAGACCACCCTCAATCATGTGTTAAATATAACGTGCACACAAATAACACATTATTTCGATATCAGGGTGTGAGTTAAATATCAACCTGAACATAGCAAGGGTGCTGAAATAACAATTAGTTCTTACACTTTCATGACACCGATACAGCTTAAAAACACCAGAGAACGATTACTCTGTCAGAGCTGACGATACGATTATTCTGTCAGAGCTGATGATAAACTATGTTGAAGATCGAAGTTACGCCAGCTTAAAAAAGTACACAATTATTATCTCTTTGCTCACTTTATTAATTCCAGTAAATAATTGATATTTCATAGCCGACCAGAGGAAAATTACATAGTAAACTCCGCCACAAGCGGTGCCGTCTCCTTTTGCCTTGACTAGAGTCGAACATAGATGTCTGGTGACCTACATTTAATTCGTCACGTGGTCTATTCGATACAGTCAGTATCACAATGTCGAAGAACAATGAAAGTTTTCTTTTTAATAAATAAATGTCTCAGAGTGCTCACGCTTCAATGTAGAAAATAGCCCCACTGATCACTCACATTTTTCAGCGTAGCAAATAGACTCCAAAAATACAAATATCCGTATAGACCTGATAAAAAACCAATAGGGACTTTAAACCCATAAATGTTAGTGGTTGTGACTATTACTAGTACTCTGGCTGTTACTAACATCAGCAGCCACAACGAAGATAATATCAACAATAACGTCAGCCCAACATCAGCAGTAGAAGCCCCCTACACATCCAACATTCATCTCAACATAATTTATTCTTACGCTACAAGCACATACGTATTGTGTCTTGTGCCAGTAACGCAAACGTAACATATTTTATACCCGTAATACATAAGTCTGTGGCCTAATGGATATGAACGCAGTTTCATAATCCAGATATACCAGGTTCGAAACCTGCTGCAGGCGGTTTGGTAGCAGATCGCTTTGTGTGGATTTTTAACAATGGTATAAGCGCCGTACCGTTCAGAAAGCAATGGCAAACTACTGAATGAAAAAATTGCCTAGAAAAATCACAAACAGCCAATAAAAGCTGGGGTTGATTGCCACGTCCTGTAAAGGATAAGCAACTAACTTTTTAATACATAAGTAATATTTTCTAACGCAAGTAACAGGTGGAGTTTTTGAACACCTGTAACAATTTCAAAACGAACCAATACATAAGCAGCAGAAATACGTATATCGCATTCGTAACATATTTTATTTCACGTGTGTCATACTATCAACATTTTCATGTGTATATAAAAATGTACTACATTTGGTGTACATGAGTAATGTTTTCTGATACTTTAGCCTAAACGTACGAAAGTATTACGTTCCTAACATTGTATTACATAAGTATCACATACTTATTACTTCCTTGCATCAGTAGGATTTACTAAGTGAGGAAATCACTTCAGTGCTACACTTCCAAAAACTACAATAAACAGTGCTACACCTCAAAAACTAAAATAAACAAAGACAGCAGAATCACGCAGTCGCGAACTAAGAAATATGATTGAGATCATGGTACCAACGTCCAGCGCGACCAGCTCTGTTTATATTACCAACAACCACAAAACAGTCATTGAAGATGTAACTTCCGGAGATTTCGTCATAGACCCTGTCAGCAAAGAAGTCCGGCAGGTGGTCCAGCTCATAACTTATGTCTCCCTGTGTGGACTGATCAGCTTGTTTGGCATCGGGGCAAATATTGCTAATATTGTTGTGTTTGTCAAACAGGGTTTCAAGGACAGTATCAACATCAGTTTGTTGGGTATGTCTTTAGTCAATATATCCAGCGTTAAGTAAACAAAATTCTCATCATCATCCTCATCATGATCATCATCATCAAACAAAGAGCTGGAAACCTTATCATGTACAACAAATTGATATATAAAACCGCACTGCTATAGCATGTGAATTATTGGTCCATGCTTCCTGCAAGGGAATCCGTTGGACTGGTGGCTCCGTGCTCTACAGGGAGCGAACAGGTAAATGTTAGTTATTATTATCAATCCGTTCGATCCCAGGAAGCATAGGGCGGCAGTTCTGGTTCACCAGCAATTTCCTTCATTTTTTTTAAGTCGTCTAATTCAGCTCTGACAATGACGTCATTATTTCGTGTCTTCCTCTTCTGCTGTCATTATACACACTTTTATGGGCGCTCCTTTCTTTACTTCCTTTGCGGATTCCAATAAAGAACGCGGCTGAATATTCTGACTTCTCGATTTATCAGGATATATCCAATCATCGTCCATTTTCTGTCTGTAATATCTAGCTCTGTCGGTTGTTACCAACATCTTTGCCATATACCAATGGCTCTCCATTGTCAATATCAGTTTTAGGTCATTGTCGATAGCTGTCCCTTGTCAATATCAATTTTAGGTCATTGTCGATAGCTGTCTCTTGTCAATATCAGTTTTAGGTCATTGTCGATAGCTGTCCCTTGTCAATATCAGTTTTAGGACATTGTCGATAGCTGTCCCTTGTCAATATCAGTTTTAGGTCATTGTCGATAGCTGTCCCTTGTCAATATCAGTTTTAGGACATTGTCGATAGCTGTCCCTTGTCAATATCAGTTTTAGGTCATTGTCGATAGCTGTCCCTTGTCAATATCAGTTTTAGGTCATTGTCGATAGCTGTCCCTTGTCAATATCAGTTTTAGGTCATCGTCGATAGCTGTCCCTAATAAGAAGAGCTGTTTAAGACATTCTTCTTCTTCTTTGATCCTTAGCCGCCGACTGTCAAAGCAGTCAGTGGCCATCAGGCCTGCTGGCGTCTTGAATGTCAGCAACAAACTGCTTCCACTTTGTTCAGTCGGCGGCCATCCTTCATACTGTGCCCCAGCTCTGGTTCATTCTTTGGTTTAAGAAATTACTAAAATATTAATAATTAAGTAATTGATTAATTATTTATGAATTACTTGTTATATTGACATGATTTTATCAAAGAAATTTATTTTTTAGTTAATTACTTACTTACTTAGTCGTTCCTTTTCTACCGTAAGGTGTAGAGGTTTGGAAGAGAGAGCGCCAGACTGTCTTCCTCCTGGCCTGGTTCCATTCTAGTCCTCGGTCCTTCAAAGATTGTCTAATGTTGTCCTCCCAGCGGACTCTGGGTCGTCCTGGGGGTCTGGATCCCTGGCTCTTTGTTTCCCATGCTTGTCATGGTAGCCGTTCTTCTCCCATTCTGCAGACATGGACAAGCCATCTTAGATGGGACTGTTCTACACGGGTCTGCAGGGGGTGGGATTTTAGGCCTTACGTTACAGTGGATTACTTTGACAAACCATTATACGAGGTATTGCTTTTCACTAAACCAAAAAGTTAAGAACGGACTTTGGGAAGAAGAAATAAACTAAGGTCAGGAATTTCCATCTCAGGCGAAAGGCCTGTAACCACTTGAACCAGAACGTACATAGAGTTAGCTCACGTCAAAATATTTACCTTCGCTCAACACCACTGACTGGCCAACAGGCCCGGTTACACTAACTTCATATTGATGCCGTGACCAAGCCCGGTCACACTTAGTTACTGTGTTCTAATCTTGTTTTTCCAAGTCTGGCTATAGCTGATTTGGGCTCTTTTTGTGTTTCCACATAATATTCTTTATGTAAGCTGATCTTGGTCGTTTGATTATCATATTCCAATATGTTGAAGTATTATTTGTTGTCCACCACAGGGTAGCAGTGGTGATTATTGTTCACCAAAAAATGTTGAAAGTAATATTGGCCACCCAGAAATGTAGAAGTAGAATTGGCCACAAAATGTTGGTGTAATATTTGGTAGTCACCAAGTGTGGTGGTAATATACTTCTGTAGACACCAGGAGATGTTGAAGGCTGTATGGAAGGGTGTCTCGTGTCTGGTAGGTTGTCTGGTGTGTTGATAGTACATGAAGGTCCACACAGGACTACAGTATACATGTCACAAGGACGTCACTTTGACTCACAACGAGGAAAGTCAGTAATGGTAACAGCTGGTGACGTTTCATGCATTTATTCACGACACAGGACAGCAGACGTTCATCAGCATATACAAAGTCAGTACGATCTTGACGACATATAGCATAGCAATGGTGAATAATATAATTGGTATCCATACATCAGAAAATGACTGCAGATATAATCAGGTGCTGAAACCATCATCCTTTTCTACTACAGCCGAGATATATATATGTAGGGGAGTAAACCAACTCTCCCTTTCTGACCCCCAGCAAGACAGACATATCTTCTGGAGTACCTCAGGCAATGTCCTCTAAGTTCCTTTAATTGCAAAGGTGTCAAACCTTGACTGACGTGATACCGCCGGAGCACAGAGTTCAACCAACAGATAGCCCTTGGGGAATGCACCAACCCGATGCATAGAAGACAGGGTGATTCGTGAGCTGTAACTTCTTAAGGCAGTAGACTCTTTCCCGCCCAGTGGAGAAAGTTAGCAAGCAGCCTACAAAGTGTCAATCATAACAACTGGCCACAAATAATATCATGAAGAGCAATTACCTTTCTTCCGAAATAATCACCACAACTCACACGCCTCCAGGCGCTTAGAATCACAAAGGGGAAAATCATCTTTAGATAAACTAACAACTCGAGAGGACATTCATATTCACCGACAAATGATCACGGACGCTGAAAAAGCGTCTCACTCTGATCAGAACTCTTGTTAGACTCCTGGAACGGAAGTCTTTCTCAAGCAACCTTAAATTCGACACATGCGCAGAAGCGCTTGACCCCTGAGTTCAACTCAAATGGGCCGATGTTGGACACATACCAAGCAAAGATACTTGACCAAAAACGAGCCTTATATGGTCAGAGAATAAACCTCAACTCAGGTTACAAACATTCCAAGAACAGATGACATATTCTAGCCATATAAGGAATCAACCAGACATGGGTCTAATAATAAACCGACGGTCAAGTTAAGACACAAGAGAAGGTAACAACAATTGTAAAATGTAACCTCCGCTAATCAAGAGTTATGCACCTTGGATTACAAAATTAAAGTGCACAATCAAGACAGGTAAATACATATATTGCCTCAGAAAAATCTGTGCGTAACACAATATTTTTCAGCTCTTGCTACAGTTAACCGTTAGTGTTTGCTTATCATATTCTTATCTTGTATTTTCTAGGTCTGGCTACAGCTGACCTGGGTTGTTTGATTACCATGTTCTATTCGAGCTTTGGCTATAACCCATTGTTGGATGACCTAGGATTGCCCTTTGAAGTCCAGGACGTTACCTATGTTTCAGGAGGTTATCCTCACGTGTATTTTAACAGGTAAGATATCACTGATGACGTACACCATCCTACACGTACACAGAACATCTCTAGTGTGACTTTTCCTGATATACTTGAAAACAAATCGTAACACGACACTGAGTGAATATTCACCGACTTCATTCAGGACACCTTTTTTACCGTTATTAGCTGTCAATAATGTTCTTAACTTTATTTTGTATATCAATATCTGTGAGGTTTCACACATACACATATAGTTACATATGGTGCTGTGACAGGATAGATGACGCCATTTGATAAACACACCTATATCCTCTAAACAATTCTATATTAGAAGACAACACCACTTGATGACGTCATACACTTACTCTCCAACAAGATAACTACACAAACTAAAAGACAAGTATAGGAAATGACGTGCTAACAACCACTATAGAAACTAGTGTAGTAACAATGACATCACAATGACGTGGACATAACTAGTGCACTACTACTCAAGATAGGGGTTTGACCAATCATAAGTATTAGAAGACCGGATTTCCGACATTAAGACTAATCAAAATATCTTCCACAAACGGACCACATAACACACTGTATAAATAGAGCAGCGCAGAGCACTTAAGATTTGACAGACGAGTAAAAGGAACTTGCTGACTTGACCCTCCTTTAAGGAGTTTAGTGAACATTTTATTGGAGGTTTGTACATCTCGATCTAGAATAGAATTGCTTCGTTATAGAAGAGGATATGTTTATGAATTCGTAGAATTATTATTGGTGAATTAAAGTAGATGGCTACAAAAGTAATTATTGACCGGAACTAGGACCTTAGATCGTGAGAATCAGGCTTTTGGAAAACTAATGCAGGTTGGTTCTAGAAATATTGAGAATTACAGTTTTACCTTGGAACTATAATTGGCCAAACCCATGTTCAGAAGAAACAGTTTGAGTTGAAAATAAAATTTGTAATAATTATTATTACAAAACTGGAGCTTCGTCTATTACTGTTTTGAAGGAAGCTTGAGTTCAAATCATTAGTAAAGTAAACAGCTTCGGAGTTATAATATTCGTCTTACTCTATAAGATCACGACAAGCCCCATTAGATTCCTGTTACGAACCTGGGATCCCGTTTTGTCAAATTGAATCAACACCTCTGGCGGAATACCAGTATACAACAATTGTTGAGAAAACCGAGACCCTACCATAACAAACATAAGGAATTATTCCTTGAACATCAAACATCAGTACAATACCAAACATTCCTTGGGTACTGATGACATACATACACTAAAACAGATATACAACAAACAGGATTGTAGCAAAGTTTAATTTTGCTGGAGAGGTTATGATGGTAAAAGATAATGAATGTTGTTATATATGTGTCAACCGTGTGAGGTCAAGCTATGTAAGACCTTGAGTCTAATAGATGATGTTGAGGAATTCTCAAGGGACCTAACGCTACCTCTCTAGATCTCACACGGTGCTGTATGTTATTTCTAATGTGTGGTGTTTGATGTGGCTAGTGTCTAGGGTATGCAATGAAATGATGGTACATCAAAACAACACAATGTAACTCACTATAAGGAACTTAATAAGTCTGTGGTTTAAGTTTGAATTTAGAATATTTTTTGTACAATTTTATTGCGCCTGTCCTTCTCTTTCTTTGGACAGGTCTTTAAAACTGAAGAAAATATATGTTACACTAAGAGTGAACTAAAAACAAGGACTCTGGGTCCAACAATAATAATATTAATATTAAAATATTCCTTCAGGTGTTTTCACAGACTATTATTTACTAAGTATTGATGTGAGTCAGTTATTGGAGGAGCTGTGGTTGTCATCATCCCCCTGAGAGTTATAGTTAATTGGTAGGGAATCAATTTTACTCCCGATAAATTGTCAGAGTGCCCAGACTGTGGCACATCACCTTTAATTTCCCATGTGAAGATTCAACTCGATGATATGTCTCTGCAAAGAACTGCTGCTTTCAGAGATTCACTTGATAATAATATACAGAATACGCTGTACTGGAGACGTTACTGTCTTCTATAGTACTTCAGGATTCCTGTCACCGGCTGGTAACAGGAAATAAAACCCTGCAACATAAAAGACACCCTGGCCTTTTCATATATGGTGTATATTTTAATAAGTGTTCCTCGAACACTGAGGCTTGCTATTCTATCTTGGTCTTACAATAATTGTCAATTACAACAATGCAATATTCAAATATAAATCAAATGAGAATACCCAAACTGTCTCTTTAGGCATGTCATACACTTTCCCCATTTGGCAGTATCAAACTTTTGCCTTTTCAAATAATACATAATAATAATTCAATTCCTCTTACCACAATTCAATTAAATAAAACACAGGTACGATGACTGGCACACATTCAGTTCTGCCGCTGGTTAGACTGTGACTATTTTTTATTTTATTAGTTTTAGTTTTAACAACAAAGTCACACTTCTATTCTCAACGTCCTGAGTCTGGAAATGATTCTATACAAATGGCGACAAGCCTTGGAAGCTTGGGATATTATAAAAGAGGCTGGCTAATGAAATCCAGCATTCTCCCGTTTTGAATTGAAATTTAAAAAAAAAAAAAAACTCCAAACAAACTGCGTGTTTCACAGTCTGTTAGTAATTCTGTTTTGGATATCACTTTACAAATATACTTAGTTTGGACCACCCAATAATATCTCTCCTATCCTCCTATTACTAACCAATCAAATTTCACTTTCCCCTCTCATGCCTATTTTTCAAAACTGCGTCCCCAAAATGTTATGAATAGTGAATGCAAACATGAGGGTATGTTCGTCAGTCCGTTCGTGAACATCTAGTATTATGTCAATATCTTGATTATTACGTGGAGGATTTTGTATATTAAACATATTATTGCTCAGGAGAAGATATGCTATTAAACTAAATAAATTTTATGGCCATGGTCCCTGTAATTATGATTTCCATATATTTTCCATATTAGTTGTCAATTTCTGCTTTTCTATAAATACTCCATCTTTTCCCCTCTCTCTCTCGTTGTTCAAACTGAAACCGCTAGTCCGTTACGTCATAAAATGTACTACTTGGCAAGCAATGCGCTGTCTGTGTGTGTGTACATTTCCACTGTATGACTATAGAACGAACAAATATTGGCCTTACATAGATTTTTGCTTCAAACATGTTATGCGGAAAAGGGTTACGTCTTGATTTGTTTCAGACATGTTCTATTTAATTTTACCCTACGTTATCACTACCCGACGCGTTCGCTGCCAATTATAATCCTTTCGTCTCACAAGGCTATAAATAGTTTTTTAGGACATTAGAAACGATAGTACTATTTACTCTACAATACTGTCTGCTAAAATCAACACGATGGTGGCGTGGGCGAAGAAGAAGCGTCACAACTCCACTATTTTTATTTCTACATTATTTTATCGTTATAAACAAATGGTATTATTACTATTTGATCGGTGTATCAATGTAAATCACCACAAGGATCCTACCAAACTTTTTTGGTACCAGTTTACACTATTTCCCCAAAGACATCATTGTGTGATACGGGCACAGTGCCACATATTGTGTCCATATTGTGTCCATATTGTGTCCATATTGTGTCCATATTGTGTCCATATTGTGTCCATATTGTGTCCATATTGTGTCCATATTGTGTCCATATTGTGTCCATATTGTGTCCATATTGCTTGATTCATGTGTTGACTGTCAAAAAATTTTTCATTATCATCATTCTCCTTTTTATCCTCATAAAAGATAAGAATGAAAAATTGCTTAGTAAATATACAAGAACAAATGAAGAGATGGACAGTAATATACAAGAACAAATGAAGAGATGGACGGTAATATACAAGAACAAATGAAGAGATGGACAGTAATATACAAGAACAAATGAAGAGATGGACAGTAATATACAAGAACAAATGAAGAGATGGACAGTAATATACAAGAACAAATGAAGAGATGGACAGTAATATACAAGAACAAATGAAGAGATGGACAGTAATATACAAGAACAAATGAAGAGATGGACAGTAATATACAAGAACAAATGAAGAGATGGACAGTAATATACAAGAACAAATGAAGAGATGGACAGTAATATACAAGAACAAATGAAGAGATGGACAGTAATATACAAGAACAAATGAAGAGATGGACAGTAATATACAAGAACAAATGAAGAGATGGAAAGTAATATACAAGAACAAATGAAGAGATGGACAGTAATATACAAGAACAAATGAAGAGATGGACAGTAATATACAAGAACAAATGAAGAGATGGACAGTAATATACAAGAACAAATGAAGAGATGGACAGTAATATACAAGAACAAATGAAGAGATGGACAGTAATATACAAGAACAAATGAAGAGATGGACAGTAATATACAAGAACAAATGAAGAGATGGACAGTAATATACAAGAACAAATGAAGAGATGGACGGTAATATACAAGAACAAATGAAGAGATGGACGGTAATATACAAGAACAAATGAAGAGATGGACAGTAATATACAAGAACAAATGAAGAGATGGACAGTAATATACAAGAACAAATGAAGAGATGGACAGTAATATACAAGAACAAATGAAGAGATGGACAGTAATATACAAGAACAAATGAAGAGATGGACAGTAATATACAAGAACAAATGAAGAGATGGACAGTAATATACAAGAACAAATGAAGAGATGGACAGTAATATACAAGAACAAATGAAGAGATGGACGGTAATATACAAGAACAAATGAAGAGATGGACGGTAATATACAAGAACAAATGAAGAGATGGACGGTAATATACAAGAACAAATGAAGAGATGGACAGTAATATACAAGAACAAATGAAGAGATGGACGGTAATATACAAGAACAAATGAAGAGATGGACGGTAATATACAAGAACAAATGAAGAGATGGACGGTAATATACAAGAACAAATGAAGAGATGGACAGTAATATACAAGAACAAATGAAGAGATGGACAGTAATATACAAGAACAAATGAAGAGATGGACAGTAATATACAAGAACAAATGAAGAGATGGACGGTAATATACAAGAACAAATGAAGAGATGGACAGTAATATACAAGAACAAATGAAGAGATGGACAGTAATATACAAAAGAACAAATGAAGAGATGGACAGTAATATACAAAGATGGACAGTAATATACAAGAACAAATGAAGAGATGGACAGTAATATACAAGAACAAATGAAGAGATGGACAGTAATATACAAGAACAAATGAAGAGATGGACAGTAATATACAAGAACAAATGAAGAGTAATATACAAGAACAAATGAAGAGATGGACAGTAATATACAAGAACAAATGAAGAGATGGACAGTAATATACAAGAACAAATGAAGAGATGGACAGTAATATACAAGAACAAATGAAGAGATGGACAGTAATATACAAGAACAAATGAAGAGATGGACGGTAATATACAAGAACAAATGAAGAGATGGACAGTAATATACAAGAACAAATGAAGAGATGGACAGTAATATACAAGAACAAATGAAGAGATGGACAGTAATATACAAGAACAAATGAAGAGATGGACAGTAATATACAAGAACAAATGAAGAGATGGACAGTAATATACAAGAACAAATGAAGAGATGGACAGTAATATACAAGAACAAATGAAGAGATGGACAGTAATATACAAGAACAAATGAAGAGATGGACAGTAATATACAAGAACAAATGAAGAGATGGACAGTAATATACAAGAACAAATGAAGAGATGGACAGTAATATACAAGAACAAATGAAAGAGATACAAGGACAGATGGACAGTATAATATACAAGAACAAATGAAGAGATGGACAGTAATATACAAGAACAAATGAAGAGATGGACAGTAATATACAAGAACAAATGAAGAGATGGACAGTAATATACAAGAACAAATGAAGAGATGGACAGTAATATACAAGAACAAATGAAGAGATGGACAGTAATATACAAGAACAAATGAAGAGATGGACAGTAATATGGACAGTAATATACAAGAACAAATGAAGAGATGGACAGTAATATACAAGAACAAATGAAGAGATGGACAGTAATATACAAGAACAAATGAAGAGATGGACAGTAATATACAAGAACAAATGAAGAGATGGAGAGATGGACAGTAATATACAAGAACAAATGAAGAGATGGACAGTAATATGGACAAGTAAACAACATGAAGAGATGGACAGTAATATACAAGAACAAATGAAGAGATGGACAGTAATATACAAGAACAAATGAAGAGATGGACAGTAATATACAAGAACAAATGAAGAGATGGACAGTAATATACAAGAACAAATGAAGAGATGGACAGTAATATACAAGAACAAATGAAGAGATGGACAGTAATATACAAGAACAAATGAAGAGATGGACAGTAATATACAAGAACAAATGAAGAGATGGACAGTAATATACAAGAACAAATGAAGAGATGGATGGACAGTAATATACAAGAACAAATGAAGAGATGGACAGTAATATACAAGAACAAATGAAGAGATGGACAGTAATATACAAGAACAAATGAAGAGATGGACAGTAATATACAAGAACAAATGAAGAGATGGACAGTAATATACAAGAACAAATGAAGAGATGGACAGTAATATACAAGAACAAATGAAGAGATGGACAGTAATATACAAGAACAAATGAAGTAAATAGAACAAATGAACAGATGGACAGTAATATACAAAAACAAATGAAGAGATAGACCGACAAATACAAGAACAAATGAAGAGATGGACAGAAAAATACAAGAACAAATGAAGAGATGGACAGTAATATACAAGAACAAATGAAGAGATGGACAGTAATATACAAGAAGAACAAATGAAGAGATGGACGGTAATATACAAGAACAAATGAAGAGATGGACAGTAATATACAAGAACAAATGAAGAGATGGACAGTAATATACAAGAACAAAATGAAGAGATGGACATTAATATACAAGAACTAATGAAGAGATGGACAGTAATATACAAGAACAAATGAAGAGATGGACAGTAATATACAAGAACAAATGAAGAGATGGACCGTAATATACAAGAACAAATGAAGAGAGATGGACAGTATATATACAAGAACAAATGAAGAGATGGACAGTAATATACAAGAACAAATGAAGAGATGGACAGTAATATACAAGAACAAATGAAGAGATGGACAGTAATATACAAGAACAAATGAAGAGATGGACAGTAATATATACAAGAACAAATGAAGAGATGGACAGTAATATACAAGAACAAATGAAGAGATGGACAGTAATATACAAGAACAAATGAAGAGATGGACAGTAATATACAAGAACAAATGAAGAGATGGACAGTAATATACAAGAACAAATGAAGAGATGGACAGTAATATACAAGAACAAATGAAGAGATTAACAGATAATATACAAGAACAAATGAAGAGATGGACAGTAATATACAAGAACAAATGAAGAGATGGACAGTAATATACAAGAACAAATGAAGAGATGGACAGTAATATATACAAGAACAAATGAAGAGATGGACAGTAATATACAAGAACAAATGAAGAGATGGACAGTAATATACAAGAACAAATGAAGAGATGGACAGTAATATACAAGAACAAATGAAGAGATGGACAGTAATATACAAGAACAAATGAAGAGATGGACAGTAATATACAAGAACAAATGAAGAGATGGACAGTAATATACAAGAACAAATGAAGAGATGGACAGTAATATACAAGAACAAATGAAGAGATGGACAGTAATATACAAGAACAAATGAAGAGATGGACAGTAATATACAAGAACAAATGAAGAGATGGACAGTAATATACAAGAACAAATGAAGAGATGGACAGTAATATACAAGAACAAATGAAGAGATGGACAGTAATATACAAGAACAAATGAAGAGATGGACAGTAATATACAAGAACAAATGAAGAGATGGACAGTAATATACAAGAACAAATGAAGAGATGGACAGTAATATACAAGAACAAATGAAGAGATGGACAGTAATATACAAGAACAAATGAAGAGATGGACAGTAATATACAAGAACAAATGAAGAGATGGACAGTAATATACAAGAACAAATGAAGAGATGGACAGTAATATACAAGAACAAATGAAGAGAACAAATGAAGAGATGGACAGTAATATACAAGAACAAATGAAGAGATGGACAGTAATATACAAGAACAAATGAAGAGATGGACAGTAATATACAAGAACAAATGAAGAGATGGACAGTAATATACAAGAACAAATGAAGAGATGGACAGTAATATACAAGAACAAATGAAGAGATGGACAGTAATATACAAGAACAAATGAAGAGATGGACAGTAATATACAAGAACAAATGAAGAGATGGACAGTAATATACAAGAACAAATGAAGAGATGGACAGTAATATACAAGAACAAATGAAGAGATGGACAGTAATATACAAGAACAAATGAAGAGATGGACAGTAATATACAAGAACAAATGAAGAGATGGACAGTAATATACAAGAACAAATGAAGAGATGGACAGTAATATACAAGAACAAATGAAGAGATGGACAGTAATATACAAGAACAAATGAAGAGATGGACAGTAATATTACAAGAACAAATGAAGAGATGGACAGTAATATACAAGAACAAATGAAGAGATGGACAGTAATATACAAGAACAAATGAAGAGATGGACAGTAATATACAAGAACAAATGAAGATGAAGAGATGGACAGTAATATACAAGAACAAATGAAGAGATGGACAGTAATATACAAGAACAAATGAAGAGATGGACAGTAATATACAAGAACAAATGAAGAGATGGACAGTAATATACAAGAACAAATGAAGAGATGGACAGTAATATACAAGAACAAATGAAGAGATGGACAGTTAATGGACAGAACAAATGAAGAGATAGACAGTAATATACAAGAACAAATGAAGAGATGGACAGTAATATACAAGAACAAATGAAGATGAAGAGATGGACAGTAATATACAAGAACAAATGAAGAGATGGACAGTAATATACAAGAACAAATGAAGAGATGGACAGTAATATACAAGAACAAATGAAGAGATGGACAGTAATATAAAAGAACAAATGAAGAGATGGACAGTAATATACAAGAACAAATGAAGAGATGGACAGTAATATACAAGAACAAATGAAGAGATGGACAGTAATATACAAGAACAAATGAAGAGATGGACAGGAATATACAAGAACAAATGAAGAGATGGACAGTCATATACAAGAACAAATAAGAGATGGACAGTAATATACAAGAACAAATGAAGAGATGGACAGTCATAATATACAAGAACAAATGAAGAGATGGACAGTAATATACAAGAACAAATGAAGAGATGGACAGTAATATACAAGAACAAATGTAGACATGGACAGTAATATACAAGAACAAAATGAAGAGATGGATGGACAGTAATATACAAGAACAAATGAAGAGATGGACAGTAATATACAAGAACAAATGAAGAGATGGACAGTAATATACAAGAACAAATGAAGAGATGGACAGTAATATACAAGAACAAATGAAGAGATGGACAGTAATATACAAGAACAAATGAAGAGATGAACAGTAATATACAAGAACAAATGAAGAGATGGACAGTAATATACAAGAACAAATGAAGAGATGGACAGTAATATACAAGAACAAATGAAGAGATGGACAGTAATATACAAGAACAAATGAAGAGATGGACAGTAATATACAAGAACAAATGAAGAGATGGACAGTAATATACAAGAACAAATGAAGAGATGGACAGTAATATACAAGAACAAATGAAGAGATGGACAGTAATATACAAGAAACAAGAACAAATGAAGAGATGGACAGTAATATACAGAACAAATGAAGAGATGGACAGTAATATACAAGAACAAATGAAGAGAATGGACAGTAATATACAAGAACGTATGAAGGGATGGAAGGTAATATACAAGAACAAATGAAAAAGAGATGGACAGTAATATACAAGAACAAATGAAAGAGATGGACAGTAAATATACAAGAACAAATGAAGAGATGGACAGTAATATACAAGAACAAATGAAGAGATGGACAGTAATATACAAGAACAAATGAAGAGATGGACAGTAATATACAAGAACAAATGAAGAGATGGACAGTAATATACAAGAACAAATGAAGAGATGGACAGTAATATACAAGAACAAATGAAGAGATGGACAGTAATATACAAGAACAAATGAAGAGATGGACAGTAATATACAAGAACAAATGAAGAGATGGACAGTAATATACAAGAACAAATGAAGAGATGGACAGTAATATACAAGAACAAATGAAGAGATGGACAGAAATATACAAGAACAAATGAAGAGATGGACAGTAATATACAAGAACAAATGAAGAGATGGACAGTAATATACAAGAACAAATGAAGAGATGGACAGTAATATACAAGAACAAATGAAGAGATGGACAGTAATATACAAGAACAAATGAATGAAGAATGGACAGTAATATACAAGAAACAAATGAAGAGATGGACAGTAATATACAAGAACAAATGAAGAGCCTATGGACAGTAATATACAAGAACAAATGAAGAGATGGACAGTAATATACCAAGAACAAATGAAGAGATGGACAGTAATATACAAGAACAAATGAAGAGATGGACAGTAATATACAAGAACAAATGAAGAGATGGACAGTATGGACAGAAATCAAAAAAAACAAATGAAGAGATGGACAGTAATATACAAGAACAAATGAAGAGATGGACAGTAATATACAAGAACAAATGAAGAGATGGACAGTAATATACAAGAACAAATGAAGAGATGGACAGTAATATACAAGAACAAATGAAGAGATGGACAGTAATTATACAAGAACAAATGAAGAGATGGACAGTAATATACAAGAACACAAATGAAGAGATGGACAGTAATATACAAGAACAAAAGAAGAGATGGACAGTAATATACAAGAACAAATGAAGAGATGGACAGTAATATACAAGAACAAATGAAGAGATGGACAGTAATATACAAGAACAAATGAAGAGATGGACAGTAATATACAAGAACAAATGAAGAGATGGACAGTAATATACACAAGAACAAATGAAGAGATGGACAGTAATATACACAAGAACAAATGAAGAGATGGACAGTAATATACAAGAACAAATGAAGAGATGGACAGTAATATACAAGAACAAATGAAGAGATGGACAGTAATATAGAACAAAGAACGCCTAGTAATATACAAGAACAAATGAAGAGATGGACGGTAATATACAAGAAAAAATGAAGAGATGGACAGTAAGATGGACAGTAATATACAAGGACAAATGAAGAGATGGACAGTAATATACAAGAACAAATGAAGAGATGGACAGTAGTATACAAGAACAAATGAAGAGATGGACAGTAATATACAAGAAACAAATGAAGAGATGGATAGTAATATATAAGAACAAAGGAAAAGATGGACAGTAATATACAAGTACCAATGCAGAGATGGCCAGTAATATACAAGAACAAATGAAGAGAACAGATTGAACAAATGAGAGATGGGACAGTAAATATACAAGAACAAATGAAGAGATGGACAGTAATATACAAGAACAAATGAAGAGATAGACAGTAATATACAAGAACAAATGAAGAGATGGACAGTAATATACAAGAACAAATGAAAGAGAGATGGACAGTAATATACAAGAACAAATTGAAGAGATGGACAGTAATATACAAGAAAACAAATGAGAGATGGATGGATTGGGACAGTAATATACAAGAAACAAATGAAGATTGGACAGTAATATACAAGAACAAATGAAGAGATGGACAGTAATATACAAGAACAAATGAAAGAGATGGACAGTAATATACAAGAACAAATGAAGAGATGGACAGTAATATACAAGAACAAATGAAGAATGGACAGTAATATACAAGAACAAATGAAGAGATGGACAGTAATATACAAGAACAAATGAAGAGAATATACAAGAACAAATGAAGAGATGGACAGTAATATACAAGAACAAATGAAGAGATGGACAGTAATATACAAGAACAAATGAAGAGATGGACAGTATATACAAGAACAAATGAAGAGATGACAGTAATATAACAAAGAACAAATGAAGAGATTGGACAGTAATATACAAGAACAAATGAAGAGATGGACAGTAATATACAAGAACAAATGAAGAGATGGACAGTAATATACAAGAACACACGAAGAGAAGGACGGTAATATACAAGAACAAATGAAGAGATGGACAGTAATATACAAGAACAAATGAAGAGATGGACAGTAATATACAAGAACAAATGAAGAGATGGACAGTAATATACAAGAACAAATGAAGAGATGGACAGTAATATACAAGAACAAATGAATGAAGAGATGGACAGTAATATACAAGAACAAATGAAGAGATGGACAGTAATATACAAGAACAAATGAAGAGATGGACAGTAATATACAAGAACAAATGAAGAGATGGACAGTAATATACAAGAACAAATGAAGAGATGGACAGTAATATACAAGAACAAATGAAGAGATGGACAGTAATATACAAGAACAAATGAAGAGATGGACAGTAATATACAAGAACAAATGAAGAGATGGACAGTAATATACAAGAACAAATGAAGAGATGGACAGTAATATACAAGAACAAATGAAGAGATGGACAGTAAATACCAAAAAACAAATGAAGTGATGGACAGTAATATACAAGAAACAATGAAGAGATGGACAGTAATATACAAGAACAAATGAAGAGATGGACAGTAATATACAAGAACAAATGAAGAGATGGACAGTAATATACAAGAACAAATGAAGAGATGGACAGTAATATACAAGAACAAAAATGAAGAGATGGACAGTAATACACAAGAACAAAGGAAGAGATGGACAGTAATATACAAGAGCGAAGGAAGAGATGGACAGTAATATACAAGAACCAATGAAGAGCAGGACAGTAATACACCAGAACAAAATGAAGAGATGGTCACAGTAATATACAAGAACAAATGAAGAGATGGACAGTAATATTACAAGAACAAATGAAGAGATGGACAGTAATATACAGAGAACAAATGAAGAGATGGACAGTAATATACAAGAACAAATGAAGAGATGGACAGTATATATACAAGAACAAATGAAGAGATGGACAGTAATATACAAGAACAAATGAAGAGATGGACAGTAATATTACAAGAAACAAATGAAGAGATGGACAGTAATATACAAGAAAACAAATGAAGAGATGGACAGTAATATACAAGAACAAATGAAGAGATGGACAGTAATATACAAGAACAAATGAAGAGATNGACAGTAATATACAAGAACAAATGAANAGATGGACAGTNATATACAAGAAACAAATGAAGAGATGGACAAGTAATAATATACAAGAACAAATGAAGAGATGGACAGTAATTATACAAGATAAACAAATGAAGAGATGGACAGTAATATACAAGGAACAAATGAAGAGATGGACAGTAATATACAAAGGAACAAATGAAGAGATGGACAGTAATATACAAGAACAAAATGAAGAGATGGACAGATAATATATACAAGAACAAATGAAGAGATGGACGGTAATATACAAGAACAAATGAAGAGATGGACAGTAATATACAAGAACAAATGAAGAGATGGACAGTAGGACAGTAATATACAAGAACAAATGAAGAGATGGACAGTAATATACAAGAACAAATGAAGAGATGGACAGTAATATACAAGAACAAATGAAGAGATGGACAGTAATATACAAGAACAAATGAAGAGATGGACAGTAATATACAAGAACAAATGAAGAGATGGACAGTAATATACAAGAACAAATGAAGAGATGGACAGTAATATACAAGAACAAATGAAGAGATGGACAGTAATATACAAGAACAAATGAAGAGATGGACAGTAATATACAAGAACAAATGAAGAGATGGTGACAGTAATATACAAAGAACAAATGAAGAGAGATGGACAGTAATATACAAGAACAAATGAAGAGATGGACAGTAAATATACAAGAAAAAAGTGAAGAGATGGACAGTAATATACAAGAACAATAAATGAAGAGATGGACAGTAATATACAAGAACAAATGAAGAGATGGACAGTAATATACAAGAACAAATGAAGAGTTGGACAGTAATATACAAGAACAAATGATGAGATGCACACTAATAAACAAGCACAAATGCAGAGATGGACAGTAATATACAAGAACAAATGAAGAGATGGACAGTAATATACAAGAACAAATGAAGAGATGGACAGTAATATACAAGAACAAATGAAGAGATGGACAGTAATATACAAGAACAAATGAAGAGATGGACAGTAATATACAAGAACAAATGAAGAGATGGACAGTAATATACAAGAACAAATGAAAAGATGGACAGTAATATACAAGAACAAATGAAGAGATGGACAGTAATATACAAGAACAAATGAAGAGATGGACAGTAATATACAAGAACAAATGAAGAGATGGACAGTAATTATACAAGAAACAAATGAAGAGATGGACAGTAATATACAAGAACAAATGAAGAGATGGACAGTAATATACAAGAAACAAATGAAGAGAGATGTTGATGGACAGTAATATACAAGAACAAATGAAGAGATGGACAGTAATATACAAGAACAAATGAAGAGATGGACAGTAATATACAAGAACAAATGAAGAGATGGACAGTAATATACAAGAACAAATGAAGAGATGGACAGTAATATACAAGAACAAATGAAGAGATGGACAGTAATATACAAGAACAAAAGAAGAGAAGGACAGTAATATACAAGAACAAATTCATAGATTGACAGTAACATACAAGAACAAATGAAGAGATGGAACGTAATATACAAGAACAAATGAAGAGATGGACAGTAATATACAAGAACAAATGAAGAGATGGACAGTAATATACAAGATGCCAATCATGAACAAATGAAGAGATGGACAGTAATATACAAGAACAAATGAAGAGATGGACAGTAATATACAAGAACAAATGAAGAGATGGACAGTAATATACAAGAACAAATGAAGAGATGGACAGTAATATACAAGAACAAATGAAGAGATGGACAGTAATAATATACAAGAACAAATGAAGAGATGGACAGTAATATACAAGCAAACAAATGAAGAGATGGACAGTAATATACAAGAACAAATGAAGAGATGGACAGTAATATACAAGAACAAATGAAGAGATGGGACAGTAATATATACAAGAACAAATGAAAGAGATGGACAGTAATAAACAAGAAAAAATGAAGAGATAGACGGTAATATACAAGAACAAAAGAAAAGATAGACAGTAATATACAAGAACAAATGAAGAGATGGACAGTAATATACAAGAACAAATGAAGAGATGGACTACAAGTAATATACAAGAACAAATGAAGAGATGGACAGTAATTTATACAAGAACAAATGAAGAGATGGACAGTAATATACAAGAACAAATGAAGAGATGGACAGTAAATATACAAGAACAAATGAAGAGATGGACAGGTAATATACAAGAACAAATGAAGAGATTGGACAGTAATATACAAAGAACAAATGAAGAGATGGACAGTGAAATATACAAGAACCAAATGAAGAGATGGACAGTAATATACAAGAACAAAATGAAGAGATGGACAGTAATATACAAGAACAAATGAAGAAGATTGGACAGTAATATACAAGAACAAATGAAGAAAGACAGTAATATACATTAGACAAATGACGAGGATGGACAGTAATATACAAGAACAAATGAAGAGATGGACAGTAATATACAAGAAACAAATGAAAGAGATGGACAGTAATATACAAGAACAAATGAAGAGATGGACAGTAAATAGGGACAAGAACAAAATGAAGAGATGATGGACAGTATATATACAAGAACAAATGAAGAGATGGACAGTAATATACAAGAACAAATGAAGAGAGATGGGTAATAGTAATATACAAGAAAAACAAATGAAGAGATGGACAGTAATATTACAAAGAACAATGATGAAGAGATGGAACAGTTATATTACAAGAACAAAATGAAGAGATGGAACAGTAAATATACAAGAACAAATGAAGAGATGGAACCAGTACTATATACAAGAACAATGTGAAGAGAAGAGATGGACAGTAATATACAAGAACAAATGAGAGAGATGGACAGTAATATACAAGATACAAATGAAAGAGATGGACAGTAAATATACAAGAACTTAATGAAGAGATACCGTTGACGTCAGTAATATACAAGAACAATATGAAGAGTATATGGACAGTAATATACAAGAACAAAGCAAAAAAATGAAGAGATGGACAGTATTTTGCTTAAAAATGCTCCTATAATGGTTGATGGAGTAATATACAATGGTTGCTCTTTGTTTTTGAAGAGATGGTTATACTTCAATGGATTCTTACAAGAACAAATGAAGAGAGTATGGACAGTAAATATACAAGAACAAATGAAGTGAGATGGCATGGGACAGTATTTGTACAAGAACAAATTGAAGAGATGGACTGGTCTGAAATATACAATAATATACAAGAACAAATGAAGAGATGGACAGTAATATACAAGAACATTGCAACCAAATGAAGAGATGGACAGTAAATTCAACTGGAACAAATGAAGAGTTTTGGACAGTAATTATACAAGAACAAATGATAGTGCCCCAATGTGACTGGTAATTTACACAAGAACAAATGAAGAGATGGACAGTAAATATACAAGAACAAATGATAGAGACATGGACAGTATATACAAGAACAAATGAAGAGTAGGACATAATATACAAGAACATAATGAAGAGATGGACATACCCGGTAAATAATACACTGAGTACAAGAACAAATGAAGAGATGGAACAGTAACTATACAAGAACAGAAAATGAGAGCGATGGACCATTACAGTAATATATACAAGAACAAATGAAGAGATGGGACAGTAAATATATACAGAAGATGAGATAGTAATTACATGAAGAGATGGTCTACAGAACAAACAAATTATACAAGAACAAAGGGAAGAGATGGACAGTAATATACAAGAACAATGAAAGGATGAAGAGATGGACAGTAAATATACAAAGGGAAACAAATGAAGAGATGGACATGTAATATACAAGAACAAATGAAGAGATGGACAGTAATATACAAGAACAAATGAAGAGATGATGGACAGTAATATACAAGAACAAATGAAGAGATGGACAGTAATATACAAGAACAAATGAAGAGATGGACAGTAATATACAAGAACAAATGAAGAGATGGACAGTAATATATACAAGAAACAAATGAAAGAACAGTAATACAAGAACAAATGAAGAGATGGACAGTAATATACAAGAAGAAACAAATGATTGAGATGGACAGTAATTATAAACAAGAACAAATGAAGAGATGGACAGTAATATACAAGAACAAATTGAAGAGATGGACAGTAATATACAAGAACAAATGAAGAGATGGACAGTAATATACAAGAACAAATGAAGAGATGGACAGTAATATACAAGAACAAATGAAGAGATGGACAGTAATATACAAGAAACAAATGAAGAGATGGACAGTAATATACAAGAACAAATGAAAGAGATGGACAGTAATATACAAGAACAAATGAGAGAATGGACAGTAATATACAAGAACAATGAAGAGATGGACAGTAATATACAAGAACAAATGAAGAGATGGACAGTAAATATACAAGAACAAATGAAGAGATGGGACAGTAATATACAAGAACAAATGAAGAGATGGACAGTAATATACAAGAACAAATGAAGAGATGGACAGTAATATACAAGAACAAATGAAGAGATGGACAGTAATATACAAGAACAAATGAAGAGATGGACAGTAATATACAAGAACAAATGAAGAGATGGACAGTAATATACAAGAACAAATGTACAAGAACAAATGAAGAGATGGACAGTAATATACAAGAACAAATGAAGAGATGGACAGTAATATACAAGAACAAATGAAGAGATGGACAGTAATATACAAGAACAAATGAAGAGATGGACAGTAATATACAAGAACAAATGAAGAGATGGACAGTAATATACAAGAAGAACAAATGAAGAGATGGACAGTAATATACAAGAACAAATGAAGAGATGGACAGTAATAGGGACAGTAATATACAAGAACAAATGAAGAGATGGACAGTAATATACAAGAACAAATGAAGAGATGGACAGTAATATACAAGAACAAATGAAGAGATGGACAGTAATATACAAGAACAAATGAAGAGATGGACAGTAATATACAAGAACAAATGAAGAGATGGACAGTAATATACAAGAACAAATAGAACAAATGAAGAGATGGACAGTAATATACAAGAACAAATGAAGAGATGGACAGTAATATACAAGAACAAATGAAGAGATGGACAGTAATATACAAGAACAAATGAAGAGATGGACAGTAATATACAAGAACAAATGAAGAGATGGACAGTAATATACAAGAACAAATGAAGAGATGGACAGTAATATACAAGAACAAATGAAGAGAGATGGACAGTAATATACAAGAACAAATGAAGAGATGGACAGTAATATACAAGAACAAATGAAGAGATGGACAGTAATATACAAGAACAAATGAAGAGATGGACAGTAATATACAAGAACAAATGAAGAGATGGACAGTAATATACAAGAACAAATGAAGAGATGGACAGTAATATACAAGAACAAATGAAGAGATGGAGAACAAATGAAGAGATGGACAGTAATATACAAGAACAAATGAAGAGATGGACAGTAATATACAAGAACAAATGAAGAGATGGACAGTAATATACAAGAACAAATGAAGAGATTGACAGTAATATACAAGAACAAATGAAGAGATGGACAGTAATATACAAGAACAAATGAAGAGATGGACAGTAATATACAAGAACAAATGAAGAGATGGACAGTAATATACAAGAAAAAAAAAGGGAATGGACAGTAATATACAAGAACCAATGACGAGCTAGGACAAATTAACACAAGAACAGTAATATACAAGAACAAATGAAGAGATGGACAGTAATATACAAGAACAAATGAAGAGATGGACAGTAATATACAAGAACAAATGAAGAGATGGACAGTAATATACAAGAACAAATGAAGAGATGGACAGTAATATACAAGAACAAATGAAGAGATGGACAGTAATATACAAGAACAAATGAAGAGATGGACAGTAATATACAAGAACAAATGAAGAGATGGACAGTAATATACAAGAACAAATGAAGAGATGGACAGTAAATATACAGAACAATGAAACAAATGACAGTTAATAAGAGATGGACAGTAATATACAAGAACAAATGAGAGATGGACAGTAATATACAAGAACAAATGAAGAGATGGACAGTAATATACAAGAACAAATGAAGAGATGGACAGTAATATACAAGAACAAATGAAGAGATGGACAGTAATATACAAGAACAAATGAAGAGATGGACAGTAATATACAAGAACAAATGAAGAGATGGACAGTAATATACAAGAACAAATGAAGAGATGGACAGTAATATACAAGAACAAATGAAGAGATGGACAGTAATATACAAGAACAAATGAAGAGATGGACAGTAATATACAAGAACAAATGAAGAGATGGACAGTAATATACAAGAACAAATGAAGAGATGGACAGTAATATACAAGAACAAATGAAGAGATGGACAGTAATATACAAGAACAAATGAAGAGATGGACAGAGATGTACAGTAATATACAAGAACAAATGAAGAGATGGACAGTAATATACAAGAACAAATGAAGAGATGGACAGTAATATACAAGAACAAATGAAGAGATGGACAGTAATATACAAGAACAAATGAAGAGATGGACAGTAATATACAAGAACAAATGAAGAGATGGACAGTAATATACAAGAACAAATGAAGAGATGGACAGTAATATACAAGAACAAATGAAGAGATGGACAGTAATATACAAGAACAAATGAAGAGATGGACAGTAATATACAAGAACAAATGAAGAGAAGGACAAAAATATACAAGAACAAATGAAGAGATGGACAGTAATATACAAGAACAAATGAAGAGATGGACAGTAATATACAAGAACAAATGAAGAGATGGACAGTAATATACAAGAACAAATGAAGAGATGGACAGTAATAAACAAGAACAAATGAAGAGATGGACAGTAATATACAAGAACAAATGAAGAGATGGACAGTAATATACAAGAACAAATGAAGAGATGGACAGTAATATACAAGAACAAATGAAGAGATGGACAGTAATATACAAGAACAAATGAAGAGATGGACAGTAATATACAAGAACAAATGAAGAGATGGACAGTAATATACAAGAACAAATGAAGAGATGGACAGAACATTTTGAGGAATTTCTCATTAGACCTGCTCCAACTAATCCCCCAGACAGCCAGCCAACAGAAGAGGAGCTGCAAATCAGCTGTGAACGACAATGTAGAGAAGAAATAAAGAAAGCCATAAAGATTCTGAAAGATGGAAAAGCAGCCAGTCCAGACGGCATTCCAGTAGAAACCATCAAAACAGATATTGATATCTCTACAGAGATATTATACAAACTACTTGGCAAAGTCTGGGAGAGAGAAGAAATACCAGCAGAATGGAAGGAAGGTTATCTTGTCAAGTTGCCTAAGAAGGAAAATTTACAAGAGTGTACAAATTATAGAGGAATAATGTTACTATCAGTGGCAGGAAAAGTAGTAAACAGAATGACCTTTGAGAGATTAAAAGTGTCCATAGACACGCAACTTGTCACATAATTTTTGGGTCGACCTCGTGTCCTCTCCGGCCGTATTCAGTTACATTTGTTGTGCGTACTGATTACGAGAAATTTCCGTGGTCGGCAAATTTCTTTCTCTCCTATCAAGCAGATATTAGCTATTTTCTAATCATCGTACACTCCTTACAGTAATAAGTCCTCATGTTTGTTTGCGCGCTTGACGTCTGTTAAGAGTAGAAATATGATGCAACATTAATCGACAATCCTGTAATATATATTCTCGTTTCACACGAAAAATCGCCCAGCGAATTTGTTTAATCGCTAATAAGGCGAGTGTGACTTTCTCGTCCAGATGGTAATACGGCGAATTGTGGTTACCTGGGTGTGCCTGGCGATAAATTATCGACCTGCTGGCAAGCATTCCACAGACTTGACATGACATAATCGCTTCCTGTATCATTACGACGATATTACTTGAAATAAAAGTAAAAAGTTATTTGTAATCACTGACGAGAATAGTACGGAAATCTCACTTCCATATATGGAAGACACGACCTTTGCATTAACGCACAGAAATGTCCTAGTGGAAATATTTTGAATTACCCCCCCCCCCCCCCAACATGCAGGTTTTGAAACGAATGGAGGGCATTCGAAACATAGGAAGAACAAAATTCCTGATTGGACCCTACCTTAATCGTAACAAAGTACTACGGGAGGGGGGGGGGGGCCGAAGTGTAATGTAACCTGACACTTTAGCCAGCTTAGAACACTGGGAAAATTCCCCTCGCGCCAAGAAGACAACCAGGCCTTGCCAGAGTTAAGAATAGCAGCAGATTTCGTTTACCAGACCTTACCTTGTTTGAGCATCTTAAGGACTTAAAGCACTGGAAAGCTCTACCATTTTAACACGAAAACCGGATTTTGAGGAAACTAACACAAAGTCAAAGTGGGCACTTTTTGCTAAAACAACAACACCCTGACCACGTGTAAGAGACATCGTCAATCTGCCTTAAACTTTTTCTCTGAGCCAGCAGTCTGTGAGCCTAAAGATTGGCGTAAGTTGTACATTTTAAATTCTATATTTTGCATTATTAACATGTGAACTAATATGTATACAAGGTATATTGACATGGGAATATTAATATGTGCAAATTGCTAGTGGATGTCCAAGTCATTTGAGGCTGGCAATCTCAGCATATAGAATGATGATTTCATGAACCCCCATTGCCAGGGCTGATGACTGCTTTACTGTAAGATTCTTGCAGAGAACCAAAAGCAAAGGTAGTCCCAAGTTCCATAAAAGCAGGGAGTGAATGATGAAAGAAATGATGTACATTCTTATTAAATTATTAACATTTTCAACCAGTGTAGATGTAAATGTAAACATATTCACCCTAAATGTAATGAATGTTTTTCCGCTCAATGGGATAAATATTAATTCTCAGCGAGGGTAACAGTTTTGAGGTAGCTGGGATGGTGAAATGAAAAGAGGGTGCACCTGAGTGTGTGTCAGGAAAACGCAGTAGTCAAGGGGGTATTTGTTCTCTTTTTTGTGTGACACTAGTTGGTGGTACAGTAGACATTCAAAAATCCGGCAACCTCCGGACCTGAGGAGTGCCGGATTTTTGAAAATGCCGGATTTTTTATGGTTATGTATTCTGTATATATTTAACAGAAAATGACTACCTGTACACTTTATCTGCGATCGACAATGCACGATGTTTACGTTTTACACCACTTCTTTTATTTGCTGAATCCATAATGGGGCTAAACAGCAGCAAATAAATGATAAAATGAGAAGGAATGAGGAGGAATGCCTGTTAACACGTGCAAGCAAGACCCAACAGCTGCATCAAAACATAAACTGCTCCAGAAAAAAGTGGCGCGCCAACGCGGTAAATTTAAAAATGCGCTCCGAAATACATGCCGGAAATCTGAAGGAACCGGATTATCGATGGCCGGATTTTTGAATGTCAACTGTACCAGTTTAGAGTACTATCTCTGGAAGAAATGAGGATATAAGTGGCCGGAAGTCGACGCTAGACACCATCATCAGACGGGTCTTTGAACGCGGGACCAGCTTGGTAGTTTCTCCATGACACTTCTTGGAACGTGCTACGACTTTCAAACTTGACCAGTGACGAGTGTGATTCAGGAATTCATCTACAAAGACCCAAACATCAGCTGGAGCAGAACAGACAAACTCATTAGCAGCTAAGTAGAAACATAAAAGCTGCCAAGTGAACTATCCCATTTTAACGCCATAACATCACACAGTAATGATAACATTTTCTATAAGGAATTATTAATTTTTCATAACTATTAAAACATAACTGATTATTAAATTTGTTACTTGTATAAAGACAAATCTAAAGTTGATTTAATCATTTTGAATGTACTACAACCGTATGTCTCAGACCATTTCTTAAATACACTTAAACAGAGCTATATAATAATAAGAGGAATTTCGCTGACTTAACTCAGCTGGGGGCTTGAACGAGCTAAAGAATTATAAGAAAACCCTATCCTTCACAAAAGTTGACGGCAGATACTAGAGTTAACATTTGTTCAGCCTCATGCAGCATTGTTCTCGCTTTCTGAATATCTTGTGATAACACCCTTGAGGTAGAAGCATCATTATCCTTCTATCTACAACTCTGCCAAGAGTAATCTTGTGCGAAGGTAGACACCTTTGAAGACCCACAGTAGTTACTCTTGAGTTTTGGCCACTGTTGGACCACTACTGCAGAGCTAAGGGGAGGCAACCCGTGGCTCAACTGAGAGATGAACATGCAGGTTTTCGACAAAATAGATCATGTACAGACCAGATAGCCACATTGAGAATAATAGTTGAACAAAGTCTGGAATGGAATTCACCGCTATACATCAGATTCGTGGACTATGAAAAGGCATTTGACAGTGTAGACAGAGAATCGCTTTGGGAATTGATGAGGCATTATGGAGTTCCCATGAAGATCATTAACTTAATCAGGAAGTCTTATGAAGACATGACATGCAGAGTTCTTCATGAAGGACAACTTACAGAACCGTTTAGGATTAGAATAGGAGTGAGACAAGGATGCCTCTTGTCTCCATTTTGTCATGGATTAACTCCCCTGCTTTGCAGTAGTGGTCCAACAGTGGCCAAAACTCAAGAGTATCTATACTGGGTCGACAAATGTGTTTACCTTCGCACAAGATTACTCTTGGCAGAGATGTAGATAGAAGTGCAATGACGCTTCTATCAGAAAGGAGCGTTCACAAAATAATTCAGAAGTCAAGAACCATGCGGCATAGCGCTGAGCAATGGTTAACTTATATCTGTCCGTCGCCTTTTGTAAAGGATTTAACAATGGTTTTTAGCTCGTTCAAGCCCCCATCTGAGTTAATTCAGCGAATTCCTCTTATAATGGTGTAGCTCTGTTTATATATATATATGTGTGTGTCTGTGTGTATAATCATCATCATAACCCTCCACTCCCAAAGGAGCATAGGCCTTCAACAAACACATGCCAAGTTTTCCTGTCACGTGCCATCATCTCAAGTTCTTTCCACGTTCTCCTCATCATTTTCACCTCTGTTTCCAGCTCTCTTCTCTATGTGGTTCTTGGTCTACCTCTGCCTCTCTTTCCCTGTGGATTCCTGAACAAGGACTGCCTTATAATGCTATGAACAGGTTTCCTCAGTGTGTGTCCTATCCATCGCCAGCGTCTTCTTCTCAACTCTTGTTCCGCTGGCACTTGTCTGGTTCTTGTCATCAATTCCACATTTGTGACGTTGTCATACCATTTCAGTCCTTCTATTCTACGCAAGCACCCGTTTATAAAAGTCTGTAGCTTTTTGGTTGTTGTTTTTGTTGCTCTCCGTGTCTCAGAGCCATACAATAGGACAGACTTGACATTTGAGTTGAAGATTCTTATTTTCGTGTTGGATCCGATTTCTCTTGATCTCCAAATATTTCCCAATGCAATAAAAGCTCCTCTTGCCTTTTGTATTCTTATTTTGATATCGCTGTCTGTCCCTCCAACTTTGTCTATATTACTGCAAAGATATGTGTACAATTCTACATCTTGTATTGGTGTTTCTTCAAGTTCAACCCTGTTATCATTACCTGCATTTATTCTCATTATTTTTGTCTTTTCCCTGTGTATTTTCAAATCCAATTGCTGTGACCTCTCATCGAGTGTTTTCAATTTGTCCTGCATCTGATTACGGTTATGGGACAGAAGAGCCAAGTCATCAGCAAAATCCAGATCATCCAGCTGCTTAGTCAGAGTCCACTGGATTCCATTTCTGTTGTGTGTTGTCGATGATCTCATAACCCAGTCTATTGCTAGTAAGAAAAGAAATGGAGACAAGAGGCATCTCTGTCGCACTCCTGTTCTTATCCCAAACGGTTCTGTAAGCTGTCCTTCGTGAAGAACTCTGCATGTCATGTCTTCATATGTTTTCTTTATTAAATTAATGATCTTCAGGGGAACTCCATAATGCCTCATCAATTTCCAAAGTGATTCTCTGTCTACACTGTCAAATGCCTTTTCGTAGTCCACAAATCCGATGTATAGTGGTGAATTCCATTCCAGAATTTGTTCAACTATTATTCTCAAAGTGGCTATCAAGTCTGTACATGATCTGTTTTGTCGAAAACCTGCTTGTTCATCTCTCAGTTTCTTGTCTATGGACTCTTTTAATCTCTCAAGGATAATCCTGTTTAATACTTTTCCTGGCACCGATAGTAACATTATTCCTCTATAATTTGAGCACTCCTGTAAATTTCCCTTAATATCGAATGTAGGTTTAATGATGATGATAGTGTTTTTCAACATATTTTGTTTCATGGTGATACTTAGTTTGTATTTTTCAACACTTTTGGA
The DNA here is from genome assembly GCA_024509875.1 of Oreohelix idahoensis. NCBI lineage: Eukaryota > Metazoa > Mollusca > Gastropoda > Stylommatophora > Oreohelicidae > Oreohelix > Oreohelix idahoensis. The sequence goes on from JAMPIV010016031.1 coordinate 67,418, forward strand.
AATTTCTAGATACTGTGAATGTTATGCTATTATTTTTACCTAACGTTGAATATCCGAATAAATTGTTTAAAAGACCAGAGAAAGGAAGGGCAGAATGTCATTCTAACAAAACACGGGGCCTGCGTGCCCAATCCCCAATTCTCAAACCTCCCTTTTAAAAAAAAAGTTCTTTCTTCTGTTCGGATCATTATTATTTTTCGTTTGTATAAACATTTTCGTATGTATGATCATTTTTTTGACTGAAATGTATTATTAATTTATTTTATTTACAGTCAAAGGGACAGAACCCGAAATATTGATACTGCTATTTTTTAGGAGTTTGCCTTCTCTTGTATAGAGACACGTTCGGTCTATAATTTCTTGAACGAAGCGTGACCATATCTCCTTATTTGGTAGTATCAGTCAACTGTTGTAGATGCCTGAAACCTTTCTTAACGCTTCTTTTCATGACCATAAAAGGCGCGACTGTGTAAGACTTTTATCTCGAATGTTCTTAGAATCGTCTTATTGTGAACGGCGACTCAGAGATTGTCGTTCTGCGCATGTCTCGACCTGGTTTTCGTTTGTTGTTCCGGCCAGCTCGGGGAGTTTTAGAAATGGTCTAAGTCGCGAGCAGACGCGACCTGCGTCTTGTGATTTTCTGAGGGAAATACATTGTCTTTGTGAGTTAGTTAGCTAACTAGACTATTTCCCAGTATTATTCAAGCCTGCCTGGAGGCATATGTTCATGGTTGATTTTCCGAAATAAGGTAATTCCTCTTGTATCGAACTTTATGCTATCATCTAGAGGTTCGTCATTTTGTCGCCTTTTTGCTCGCCTGTGTGATTCAAAATGGAGAGGTACTTTGACTAGGATTAAGTCACCGGTATCTTTATACCTGAACTAGTTATATATATATGGGTCGCTCTAGACCAACAAGACTATTGTCTGTGTTCCAGGATTCGTTATATCAGAGATCACGTCCAAGTCAGATGGTTAGACTTAGGAAGGTTTTAAAGGTCGAGCTGACCTGTAATCCATGTATGCTATTCACGTGCAGACAGTAAACGGACTGATTGTATACATCTGATCTGCTAGCATCAGAAAGGGAATATTTATTATTGTCTATGAACAATGATGATCTGCAGCTGACACTGTTGCAGAATTTATATATATTATTTATACAGCTTCATGAACTAGAACTCTATGATTTTGAATGCTGAACTCGTTGAACTATGTTGATGATATAAATATCCTGACTGTTTTGTGGCGTGCAATAAATGGAAAAAAATTATACAACGAAGTTACCATTTCTATGACTCTACACGTCATGTTGCCTGTGTTATACCCTGTGAACTGTTCTACTACCACATACACAGCAACATCCTAAAATCAGAGAAGACACCTACATCTTGCACTTTAATACCAGGTGTCGATAGGGGTGGCAAGTGGTCGTCAATCTTATACGGAGTGAACGTACCTGGCATTGTGGCGCACCATTATCATTTAGCCTAAATCCACCCTTATCAATATCCTTCCTTCTATTCTGCTGGTATCTCTTCCTTTTCCCAGACTTTACCATGTAATTGATATACCATCTCTGTAGCCGTGTCGATTTCTGCTTTTATGGCCTCTGCTGGAATGCCATCAGGTCCAACCGCTTTTCCATCTCTTAGAAGCTTTATGGCTTTCTTTATTTCTTCCTTCGTTGGTCTTTCACCGTTAATTTGTAGCTCTTCTTCTGCTGGCTGGATGTCCGGGGGGTTTTGTAGAGCTGGTCTATTGAGAAGGTCCCCAAAATATTCTGTCCACCTCTTCATTTGCTCCTGTATATTGCTGAGCAGTTTCCCATTCTTGTCTTTTATGAGGCAACTTGTTTGCTTGTTTTTCCCTGTTAGCTTCTTTGTGCTGCTATACAGTTCTCTCATATTTCCTTTGGCTGCAGCATCTTCTGCCTCTCTTGCCAACTCCTCAATATACTTCCTCTTGTCTTTTTTGATACTTCTTTTTACTTCTTTGTTTGCTTCTGTGTACACTTCTTGAGCCTTGGCTTTGGAACTTCTGGTTTTGCTTGTGTTTAAATCTGCTTTCTTGTTTTTTCTGTCTTTTATCTTATTGATGGTATCTGTTGTTATCCATGCTTTTTGTTGTCTTTCCCTTTTCCCCAGTATTTCTTCACATGTCTCATTCCATACAGTTTTGACCTGCTGCCAATAGTCTTCTGTATTCTCTACATCTTCCAGCTGTTGGAGCACTTGGAATTTGTTGGATACTGTGACCGCAAATTTGTCTCTTGTTTCTTGATTTCTTAGATGTCCTACATTAAATTGTTGTCTATAATTTTGCATAGTTGCATATCTCCTGAGTTTCATTTTTACTTTGGCTATCAGAAGGTGGTGATCTGATGCCACATCTGCTCCTCTATATACCTTTACGTCCTGCAATGATGATCTAAACTTCTTGTTTATGCATATATGATCAATCTGATTTTCTGTTCTATGGTCTGGTGATATCCATGTTGCCTTGTGTATTCTCTTATGTGGAAATATACTTCCTCCTATAGCCAGTTGATTTGAAGCACAGAAGTTTAAGAATAGTTCCCCATTTTCATTCATTATTCCTAGCCCATGTTTTCCCATGACTTCTTCAAATCCGGTATTGACTGTACCTATTTTTGCATTCATGTCCCCCATCAAAATTGTGATGTCTCTTCTTTTTACTTTATCCATAATTTCCTGTAGTCTAGTATAAAATGCTTTTTTCACCGACTCTTCTTTGTCATTAGTTGGTGCATAACATTGGATGACATTTACATTTATTTTCTTTTTAACTGTTTTAAAAGTGGCTGTTATTATTCTGGGTCCAACAGCTTCCCATTCAATGAGTGCTTTCTGTGCTTCTTTAGATAACATAAGAGCTACCCCTTCACTGTGGTGTGAACTTTCGTCTTCATGTCCTGAGGACAGCACCAATTCACCTGTGATGAGTTTCTTCCTGTCTACCCCCTTCCACTTTGTTTCACACATTCCCAAAACCTCGATTTTATATTCCCTCATTTCTGCAGCTACTTGTGCCACTTTCCCTTGTTCGTTTAATGTCCAAACATTCCAGGTGCCAAATCTGGAAGTTTTCATAGAAGAAAGAAGGTTAGTCAGCAACACAGACTCCTTTCGGCTTTCTCTGTGTTGCATCATACGCCTCCCTGCGAGAGGACCTTCCCCTGTCTTGGATGGCTGTGTTTTATTTTCCTTAATTGACTTGTCCATGTTTGTTGGAGTTTTTTGTGGTTTAAATTTTTTACAGGATGGGGTAACCAGCGCCATGCCCAACCCTCCTTAGTCGCTTTCTACGAAATGCTTGGCAGGGAACAGTGTTACTATTCTTTGCTCCTCTTTCGGGTCCCGGTAACACATGGGTTATATATATATATATATATATTGTTCTGGCTCATATGTTTACTTTCATACATATATAAAATATATATATATATATATATATAATATATATATATATATATATATATATATATATATATTGTTCTGGCTCATATGTTTACTTTCATACATATAAAAAACTGAATCGACTATGATTGTTTAGTTTTAAAACAACCGGTAACAAATTTAATAATCAATTACTATTAACAGTTTAAAATAAATAATCTGCTGGTGACTTTTATTTTGGAATCAAATTTCCTCTTCACAGAGATTTAAGGTGAGGATATAGTTCAGAAAAATTATATCCTTTTTGCTGGTGCCTTTTTTTTTATAAGCTCTTAACTTTTAGGCGAGTCCTGTCACCGTGGTTTTTGTCCCTACTTGGTGATGAGGGCACTTCTTCGCACAACTTGTCCGATTTAGGCGGTTGGTGTTGATTCCCTGCGTTTCACTGACAACTAGTTTCGTTCCACGAACCCAAATTGGGTTATACACAATCTCCTTGCATAGTTTTTAGAATGAACGCAGCTCTGTTTTAGAATCTTCGAAATCACTTTCGTCTGGAAATTAGACAATTCCTCTGATGGCGGGTGTTCTGGGAAGTCACTTGGCCTGGGAAATTTTTTTGTTAAATTCCTCTATAACTTGTGATCAAATTGCTAGATAATTGAAGTCCTGGTCCTTTTAAGTTTACAGTCTTGTATTAAAATGCGGGTTTGCTTGTAAAAGCCAACGTTGCCCAATACTCGATCTGTCACTGTTAATAATGAAATTCTATGTCCGCTCCTTCTCTTTCTGGCTTTTTGGGAGTTGCTCGTATAAAGTTGCGAAGCTCACTGTTCTGTGTCTCTGAGTTCGCTAGATTATATCTCTCATTCTCAGTTCAAATCACAGATTGTGTTTCCGCCGAATGTTCCAATAGAATTCATTGTATATTCTGGCTCTCACTTCAGACCAATCAAATCTCTCTAGCACTACGTGAGTTGGGGTGTTTCATTCAAAATATCCCCTCGCGTGTTTTAAAATATTAATTTTAATATTCCACGCGTGAATCATGCGGTAATATTTCCGGTGTCATCTTGTGCACAATTCAAAAAACCATCTGTGAACTCATTTAATGTCCAGATGCTACCTATCGCCAATATTGTCTCTCCAGACAGATTATCGTGATAATCACACGCAGGGATGGTCCCGTGACACGATAAACGCATCTACCACCCGTGTAATCTGCCAGACAAAAAGACACGGTCGTCGACAATCCATACAGACAATCTTGGCTACCTATTCATCCTCGTACGAGACCTTATTGTGTTAAACGAGGATTGTCTCCTATCAAAGGTGGCCGGCGACTGAGTCGATTGATAAGCGTATTACCGCTGACCGGTGATAATGACCGGGTATTGTTACGATAATACACCAGTTCACTTGGCGGAACGTAAATAAGTCTGAGGAGTGGTAAACAAGATAAAGACAGTCCCATTGCAGATACTTCCGAAGGGTAGTGGAGTGTTCGAGAATTCACCCTACTAGATCCAGCATAGAGAGTAAAATAATGAATGAAAGGGCATAAAAACTGCCAAATATGAGCGGTTGGTGAGAAAAATTAAGAAAGGAAATGATACTGCTGTAGTGGCTAAAGGTGTGAGAAAGCCACCAAAAGAACACGTACAGACGTTTCGTCACACAATTCTTTTCTTGCTAGCAATAGATTGGGTTATGAAAACATCGACATCACACAACAGAAATGGAATCCAGTGGAATCTGACTAAACAGCTTGATGATCTGGATTTTACAGATGACTTGGCTCTTCTGTCCCATAACCATAATCAGATGCAAGAGAAAATGAAAATTCTCGATGAGAGGTCACAACAAAGTGGGCCTGAAAATACACAGGGAAAAGACAAATATTATGAGAATAAATGCAAGAAATGATAACAAGGTTGAACTTGAAGAAACACCACTAAAGGATGTAGAATCGTACACATATCTTGGTAGTAATATAGACAGAGTTGGAGGGACAGACAGAGATATCAAAATAAGAATACAAAAAGCAAGAGGAGCTTTCAATGCATTGGGAAACATATGGAGAACAAGAGAAATGAAGTCCAACACGAAAATAAGAATCTTCAACTCAAATGTCAAGTCTGTCCTATTGTATGGCTCTGAGACACGGAGAGCAACAAAAACAACAACCAAAAAGCTACAGACTTTTATAAACGGGTGCTTGCGTAGAATAGAAGGACTGAAATGGTATGACAACGTCACAAATGTGGAATTGATGACAAGAACCAGACAAGTGCCAGCGGAACAAGAGTTGAGAAGAAGACGCTGGCGATGGATAGGACACACTGAGGAAACCTGTTGATAGTATTATAAGGCAGTCCTTGTTCAGGAATCCACAGGGAAAGAGAGGCAGAGGTAGACCCAAAAAACACATGGAGAAGAGAACTGTATACAGAGGTGAAAATGATGAGGGAAACATGGAAAGAACTTGAGCGGATGGCACAGGACAGAAAGACTTGGCATGTGTTTATTGAAGGCCTATGCTCCTTGGGGAGCTAAAGTGTATGATTGATTGATTGATTGATTCTCCTTTTCGCTTCCTATAGAGCATGTAGCCGCACTCCAGCTAGCTCTTTGTACAGGAAGCCTGGACAAAGGATTCACATGCTCTAGCTGCGGTGGTTTTTGTAGCAACTTGTTATATGTCATGAGGTTGCTAGCCTCATGCGTATTAGTCGATTTGTATGACTGTTTGTGAGAGCGCGTGCTTATTTTTTCTTTATCTCATTAGAGACCCCGGGAACTACACGAGGCAATCCAATACTATACCGTCTCGTAACAGTTACTTTCCGTGGTGTCCCCCACATAAACCTGTCACTGCTAAATTGTGACGTCATATGACGTGTATGACAAAAATAGTAAAGTTTTTCCGTTTCTATAAATAGAAGTAACTGTTGACGTAGCTATTAAAAGTGGGCAATCTGATTCGCTTATTTATTAACATTCATACCTTTCCATGTTTGCTGATAGGGAATGAGGATCTATGGGTTTTCCCGGAGTGCAGTGCTGATCAATAATAATGATAACCCCGATTCATAAGAAACTAGTGCAGTTTTTTAATTTAGTGACGTACATCTTCTCTATACACATTGAATTTTGTTTCTTTTTCATGTAAATGTTTTTTTTTTTTTTTAATGTGATAGAATATATACTTATCTTGTGTTTCATTTTACTTTCAGAATTACAAGTTTTATTACAGTTTTCATCACACTAGAGAGATGCCTCTGCATCGCAATGCCTCTCAAGGTCAAAAACATCATAACTCACTCCAGGACCAAGGTCATTAATATCTCCGTTTTTGGGGTCATGGTCGTCATATTCTGTCCGTTCTACGTAGTGAATAAACTAGAGTGGAAATACGACCTTAAGCGGAATAGAACAATACTTGCCATCGCTTTCACAAAAGACAGGGAAATAGTTGAATCGGTTACTTTCCTTGTCCATAGCGTAGCCTTGTCCACAGTTTTTCTGTTCTCTGTTTTTATTTGCACGCTCGTCTTGGTTGTTATGTTAAACAAGAAAACAAAATGGCGGAAAACTTCCATGGCCAAAACAGCCTCCAGACCAGAAGCAGGTTCCATGAAAGAAAAGAAAGTTGTAAAAATGATAACCATGATTTCCACCATCTTTGTCATCTGCTTCATCCCAGCGTCTGCAAACTTCTTCATGATGACTTATGATCCAGAGTTCAGCATTAGGGGCAAGCTTCAGAACTTGTTCTTCATGACCTGGTCAGTGGCGTTTGTCCTGGAGGCAGTCAACTCTAGCGTTAATATTTTTGTGTACTTCAATATGAGTACCAAGTTCAGGGTCACATTTGTGGAGACTTTTGTTCGAATTAAAAGAAGTTAAATTATACTGTATTTTTCCGAAGTACATATTGGCTTTGAAACTTTGTTTAGAACAACGATGAAAGTGACAGACATTCGGACATGGGTGCTTAGAAGGAGTGAAATTAGATGAAAAGATCACCAATGGGGAACTGGTGACAAGAACCAGGGAAATACTTGTAGGAAACCATGTGAGAAGAAAGGTTGGCGTTGGGTTGGATATACACTGAGAAAAACCAGCCAATAGCATTACAAGGTGGTACTTGTTCTAGGTGGTACTTGTTCTAGGTGGTACTTGTTCTAAAGTTCCCAGGGTGATAGCTATAGAGGGAGACAACAACCATGTCAAGAAGGAAATTAGACGTTTAAATAAAGGGGATAAAGGAGACATGGAATGACCTTGAACGGATGGCACGTGACAGTAAAGGTTAGCTTGTATTTGTTATAGGCATGTGCTTCATAACGAGCTGAAAGGTAATAAACATAAACATATAAATACAAACACATATGTACATACATAAATATACACAAGAATCTTTATTCTCCAGAAAATACTGATATCAAACAATAAAATACAACATACCGTATAAAATAATTATGTTAATTGACAACAATCTGGTAAACGTATTCAGCAATGTAAATGTAGGTGTATTTTACATCTTAGCGTCCATATACTCTAAGGTTCTATAATTCCACAGGTACTTAAAACATTTACACCAAATTTCTTCAGAACCAAAGACTTCATAAAGAACGCTCTGCATGTACATGTCCCAAGCTACCAACTGTCAGCAGGATGACTAATGTAAATTGTCCCAAGCTACCAACTGTCAGCAGGATGACTAATGTAAATTAAACTTTTTCGTTGATTTACACGCTCACAGAATGCTATTTATTTATGTTATTTTGGTAATGCCTATCCAAATGAGCATCATATGGTATTGCTACTTCTACTAGAACCCTAAATAAATTGTTTACTACTGTCAAACAGAGATGGTTTATCTATTATTACTTTCTTTATTGACCCATCTTTATTGGTGCTGTTACCGTTTGCGAATTTGACGTTATCAAAAACGATGTCCAAAATTATATTTTATAATTGCCGATATAAGCTTTGACATACGTTATACAACCCGTAATTTATGTGACAATGTTTTTTGTAAAGGATGGTTGCGTATTTTCAAAATTTTAAATGAATTTAGGACGTATACATATAGATACAAAGACGTATACATATAGATGCACAAGACGTTGACATTTAAATAATTGTAAACTTGATTTCACATTCATCATCTTCATTTTCTGTTTGGTTCCTCTGGAGCATGGAGCTACAACTACAACTGATCACCTTACAGAAAGCCAGTATCATAGCATTTATGTGCTCTTGTACATGTGGTTTGTGTAACAATTTGTTTGACATAATCGTGTTGATTTGAAGTTGTGTCCTCTGTCATAGAATAAACTACACATTGTTTGAATTATACATAACAACCTCATGAATGTGTGTTTCTTTGAAAGACAGTCCAGTAAACGCTATGCACAGTTCTCTTAATGTAAAACTTAACATATAAGTCTCGAATCCTCAGGAACTGGTTCGGATCTACTGTCCTGGTCATGCAGGGGTACGCAGTAATGAAAGAGTTGACAGATAAGCTTCAAGACCACCCATAGTGCGGACATTGGATATGGATAAGGGAGAGATACTAAGAACCATTAATGATCTTAATTTAAAGAATGACACTGCAATCGATGAATCATCAAGGCTAAGATTGCTGGAATTTGACTTAAAATGTAAGACTAGCAGGAATGGACGTGTGAGAGGATGCATCCGGCATATATACAACGAGCGCTCAACTGGAACGATTAGCATTCAACAAGTTTAAAGATAAGAACTGCTGATGAGTATAACTGTGGCACTGATAAAATGACTGCTGACCATCTACTTCAAAGGTGCCCAACATATGAGGAACAGAGAAAGCGCATATGGCCATCATCAGTACCATTCCTAGAAAAGCTCTACGGAGATGTCAACAATCTCAGACTGCTTTCTTTAAACATATTCAAGTTGACGTCTGAGGGTGAACGAAGAAGAAGAAATACGCTTCAACATTTGCTGAGGGAGACTGAGCACCTAAGGGTTTGCCCGGAGTGTAATGATGTCGATTCAGATCAATAGTAATAATAATAACAAATAGATAACTCCATTGACTGTCGTGCTTAGTTGTACCACTTTTAACAGCTTTTTTCTTTAGCTTAGTAAGACTTCCTTGCTCCCTCTCTGTTTTGGTTTAACTACAATACTAGTTCATCATTAAAATGTAAATGTAGTCTCCTAGCAGATACTTCTGTAGGGGAGAGAAGTGTTAGAGACTTTACTATATTAGATACAGCATCGAGAGGTGGGATGACAAGTTTCTTTCCTTGCTCTTTCCTAGGCTCTGGACACGAGTCTAACATTTTGCTCATTTATTTCAATTTCAGTGACTTATCAACGAGGGATATTCTCTCCAAAATAAAAATGAAAAAACGTAGCAGAAATGTGCGGCATACCACATCGCCATGTTGGGAAAATACAGACATACATACCAACATACTGGTGTGCTCTTTGATGCAGATATTCATAGAATGTTACCAAGCAAAAATAACACGGCAAGAACACAGTCATCCAAAATATGTATAATGTAACACAAAGAACTTTGTTCTTTTTATGGTATAATAATGCTGACGACAATTCTTAAATCCACGGGATATCATCTCCTTTTTTAGTTTTTGTACGCGGAACCATAACTGGAACTAGCCTTGGAGGAAGTCTGCATGTACTTGCTCCTGTATCCTTGGTTTTGAAACAATTTGTGTTGCATGTTGCGGTTACCACACCCCATGCACGACCTCACATCGTCGCCTTTTACGACATGCCTGAAAGAGGCAGTGGTGTTCATTCTTTATCAGACTACCAGGAATACATATAGTGTATTCTAGCAACAACTTCACCAACATTATTACAACAAGAAAAGATGACATATCCACAACATATGTCATATAATAAACTGTGAAGAATTCATAATATGGGAAGTAATTTTTAACTACTGAAATAGTCCAGGTTTACATGAGTACTGACCCGTGGAAGCAAGCCCGAAGATGCACATTAAGGTCATTCAGCAGGATATGTTGTCACGCAGACATTGTTACTGCATTTGAGTCTTTGTTTTCCCTACCACTAATATAATTATGTCTCTAACGCTAAAGATAAGTGTTCGAGTTTTATTTTCTCCGTTTGTTCTTTTCTGCATTGGTATTTTTTAATTTTTTTTTAAATTTTAAAGCAAAACGTATACAGTAAAATGCACTCTTCATCACATCTCCACCACCTGAACACATTATTTATTTCCTTCTTACTAACATTTTTCTTCCTTGGAAACTATCAACGGTTTATTTTAACCAGACCTAAGATACGCTTTATCTACAACTATCAGTGGCATGTTTGGATTTTTTCGGGATGGGTTATTCGGGAGGGGAACCGCGTTCCAGCGGCTCCATCTTGGATGTCACTCTACTGATAAATCATCTTATTATAATACTCGTACGTTCTAGGTTATACTGCGTTTATTGTTTAAAAAAGACGGTTAACCATCCCTCAGAACACGTATGTAATCTAATGTTCATAATTACACTAAAAGGGACAAATAAATTGAGCGAGCCAACGCATAACGGGATAACAATTTTTGTTGAGGGGGTAAGGGCTGAAGCACGTTCGCCTTCTCCCTACTCCTTTAAATTCTCCACTGACCACCACTACAGACGTTAACATAGATTCTAGAACTTGACTTTCCTGTCACAGCAGTGTCTCGATATTGTATCTTCCTGACTCGTTCCATCTCTGAGCTGGTTTTTATTTTTACAATGTTCAGTCAGATTTATTTTCGTACAATTCCAACAGAGAAATAATGAGGACTAGTAAATAAAGATGTGTATTTTATAACTATTGTAGCAACTACTGTAGCAACTATTGTAAGTGACTCGTCGTTTATTCGTCTCTCTGTGAAACTGGAGGCTATTAAGAGTAAAACATATGTGCATGTTAGTTGTACATTAGTATAATACAATATTAGCAATTAGTATATAACTGTACAACTGATGTTCATAAAATGTTACCGTGACCTCTCTGTTTTTATTTAATTGCAACATTAGTTCATCATTCAAATGTAAAGGTAGTCCCATAGCAGATACTTCCGTAGGGAAGAGAAATGTTACTATACTACGTCCAGCATCGAGAGGTGGGAGTGAAGTGTTAGAGACTTTACTATACTAGGTCCAGCATCGAGAGGTGGGAGTGAAGTGTTAGAGACTTTACTATACTAGGTCCAGCATCGAGAGGTGGGAGTGAAGTGTTAGAGACTTTACTATACTAGGTCCAGCATCGAGAGGTGGGAGTGAAGTGTTAGAGACTTTACTATACTAGGTCCAGCATCGAGAGGTGGGAGTGAAGTGTTAGAGACTTTACTATACTAGGTCCAGCATTGAGAGGTGGGAGTGAAGTGTTAGAGACTTTACTATACTAGGTTCAGCATCGAGAGGTGGGAGTGAAGTGTTAGAGACTTTACTATACTAGGTCCAGCATCGAGAGGTGGGAGTGAAGTGTTAGAGACTTTACTATACTAGGTCCAGCATCGAGAGGTGGGAGTGAAGTGTTAGAGACTTTACTATACTAGGTCCAGCATCGAGAGGTGGGAGCGAAGTGTTAGAGACTTTACTATACTAAGTCCAGCATCGAGAGGTGGGAGTGAAGTGTTAGAGACTTTACTATACTAGGTCCAGCATTGAGAGGTGGGAGTGAAGTGTTAGAGACTTTACTATACTAGGTCCAGCATCGAGAGGTGGGAGTGAAGTGTTAGAGACTTTACTATACTAGGTCCAGCATCGAGAGGTAGGAGTGAAGTGTTAGAGACTTTACTATACTAGGTCCAGCATCGAGAGGTGGGAGTGAAGTGTTAGAGACTTTACTATACTAGGTCCAGCATCGAGAGGTGGGAGTGAAGTGTTAGAGACTTTACTATACTAGGTCCAGCATTGAGAGGTGGGAGTGAAGTGTTAGAGACTTTACTATACTAGATCCAGCATCGAGAGGTGGGAGTGAAGTGTTAGAGACCTGACTATACCAGGACCAGCATCGAGAGGTAGGAGTGAAGTGTTAGAGACGTCACTATACTAGGGCCAGCATCGAGAGGTGGGAGTGAAGGGTTAGAGACTTTACTATACTAGGTCCAGCATCGAGAGGTGGGAGTGAAGTGTTAGAGACTTTACTATACTAGGTCCAGCATCGAGAGGTGGGAGTGAAGTGTTAGAGACTTTACTATACTAGGTCCAGCATTGAGAGGTAGGAGTGAAGTGTTAGAGACTTTACTTTACTAGGTCCAGCATCGAGAGGTGGGAGTGAAGTGTTAGAGACTTTACTATACTAGGTCCAGCATCGAGAGGTGGGAGTGAAGTGTTAGAGACTTTACTATACTAGGTCCAGCATCGAGAGGTGGGAGTGAAGTGTTAGAGACTTTACTATACTAGGTCCAGCATCGAGAGGTGGGAGTGAAGTGTTAGAGACTTTACTATACTAGGTCCAGCATTGAGAGGTGGGAGTCAAGTGTTAGAGACTTTACTATACTAGGTCCAGCATCGAGAGGTGGGAGTGAAGTGTTAGAGACTTTACTATACGAGACTTTATACTAGGTCCAGCATCGAGAGGTGGGAGTGAAGTGTTAGAGACTTTAATATACTAGGTCCAGCATCGAGAGGTGGGAGTGAAGTGTTAGAGACTTTACTATACTAAGTCCAGCATCGAGAGGTGGGAGTGAAGTGTTAGAGACTTTACTATACTAGGTCCAGCATTGAGAGGTGGGAGTGAAGTGTTAGAGACTTTACTATACTAAGTCCAGCATCGAGAGGTGGGAGTGAAGTGTTAGAGACTTTACTATACTAGGTCCAGCATTGAGAGGTGGGAGTGAAGTGTTAGAGACTTTACTATACTAGGTCCAGCATCGAGAGGTGGGAGTGAAGTGTTAGAGACTTTACTATACTAGGTCCAGCATCGAGAGGTGGGAGTGAAGTGTTAGAGACTTTACTATACTAGGTCCAGCATTGAGAGGTGGGGAGTGAAGTGTTAGAGACTTTACTATACTAGGTCCAGCATCGAGAGGTGGGAGTGAAGTGTTAGAGACTTTACTATACTAGGTCCAGCATCGAGAGGTGGGAGTGAAGTGTTAGGGACTTCACTATACTAGGTCCAGCATCGAGAGGTGTGAGTGAAGTGTTAGAGACTTTACTATACTAGGTCCAGCATCGAGAGGTGGGAGTGAAGTGTTAGAGACTTTACTATACTAGGTCCAGCATCGAGAGGTGGGAGTGAAGTGTTAGAGACTTTACTATACTAGGTCCAGCATCGAGAGGTGGGAGTGAAGTGTTAGAGACTTTACTATACTAGGTCCAGCATCGAGAGGTGGGAGTGAAGTGTTAGAGACTTTACTATACTAGGTCCAGCATTGAGAGGTGGGAGTGAAGTGTTAGAGACTTTACTATACTAGGTCCAGCATTGAGAGGTGGGAGTGAAGTGTTAGAGACTTTACTATACTAGGTCCAGCATCGAGAGGTGGGAGTGAAGTGTTAGAGACTTTACTATACTAGGTCCAGCATTGAGAGGTGGGAGTCAAGTGTTAGAGACTTTACTATACTAGGTCCAGCATCGAGAGGTGGGAGTGAAGTGTTAGAGACTTTACTATACTAGGTCCAGCATCGAGAGGTGGGATGACCAATTCCCTTCCTTACTCCTATTACCTTCTCTAACACAAGAGCAGAGTCAGCTACTCATTTACAGCTGGGTAGATTGGAGCGCGACACGATTGTGTTTCTAACTTAGCACCTTTGCCGCGAGAGGGCAGAACTCTGACCACTCTGCCAGTCGTATACTCTTCATAATTAGTTCATTATTAGTTCAACATTACTGATTACAAAATGAAGAATTTGGTCAGTGATTTTGTGTTTTATCTGGAGTGTCCTTGTATTCTAGAATATGAGTGGGTATTTTTTCTTACTTAAGTGTTATGCTGCAATCTTGTTGTTCGTTCGTTCATTACAGACAGTACAATATAGGTCAATGTGCTGTCAGGGTTCAAGGCCTGGAGAACAGTCTCCCCACTGCCTATCTTCTGCAAGTCTTTATTTGGGTTAGATTTGTTTTTGTCGTCAACGCAATCAGGTTTATTTGGTTCATTGACAATCATTTCTACTTGCTCAGATACATCACTTAATTTGTCATCTACAACATCCATGAAAGACTGACTTGCTGTGCATGTCAAGACATCTGTAACATCTGGCTCGGAAGTTTTGACTATGGATGGCTCCACTTCCGTGCGTCTTGAGCAAATTATACAAAATTCTGGAGAATACTCTGAAATGTCTTTCGTCTTGTGATAAGCTAGTTCAGTGGTAGCGACAGGTTCTGAGTCATGTCTACTTGAATTAATGATTCGAGGCGAAACTCGCCCGCTGTCGGGAGATTCACTGCTAGAGACAACCGATTTTAAACATCGCTTTTTCAGCTCCGTTTCAACACCCTGGATACAGTGATTGTGTTCCATGTAAGACTCGTCCTGGGTAATGTCTGGCTTCTCAGAATTTATGCTATGGTTAGACAAACCTCCAAAGCTGCCATTATTCTTACATTGACCTATCTCGGCTATGTCTAACTCTGTTCCAATCCTTATTTCTTCAGCGTTCTCTACGCCATCTTCAGGATCTGGGCAATGCCTTTTCTTGCAAAGAGCAGCCACTTTATATAAAAGCAAGGAGATGATTATGAGGTTCTTGGACGTGAAAAAAATCAAGCTGTAGTTGACGTAGTTGAAGTTGATAATCGTGTACAGTCGCATTATAGCAAATGGCAAATCTTGCATAACAATAATCAAGAAGATAGCGTAGCACTCTCGTTGAATTCTCTTCCATTCGTTTTCCTTCTTCGACTCTACAACAACGGCCTGGACCTTTTTCTCTTTCTTAGGTTGGTGAATTACTGTTACCGTCATAGTAAACTGGAGTACTGCCAGAGACCAGATGCTAAGAACACAGTAGGCCAGGGTTTTGTTGCTTCGAATGACGTCTTCGCCAAACAGCGAGAAGAACTCCATGATGTCTGCTGATATTTCGATGAAAGCGAATAGCAACTCTGCGAGTTCTTCTCTCTTTACCCGTCCTCGTGGAAGGATCCACCTACTAATGAACACGACATAGGGCAGCATCTCTTCAATAACTAAGACCCATGTCTTCGGACTCAGCGAAAAAACCTGGCGAACACAGAAAACAACACATTACTATTTATAACTCCATGTGGAGTAAAGACCTTCAGCAAGTTCACGCCAATTCCTGTTATCCGGTAACGTGCGTTCAAGATCGTTCCGTTTCTTCTTGATGAGTTTCTTCTCTTGTCTCCCTCTTTTTCTCTTACCCTGTGGGTTCCAGAAGAGCGAAAGCTTTTTAATTCTAACATCCGGGTGTCTCAATGTGTGTCCTGCCCAACGCCTGCGCATTTTCCTTCTCTTTTCTTCTAGTGGTTATTTTGCCTGGTTCGTGTCATCAGTTCCACATCGATGATCTTCTCATTCTATTTGAATCCTTCTGTTGTCATTCTATTTGAATCCTATTGTCATTCTATTTGAATCCTTCTATTGTCATTCTATTTTAATCCTTCTATTGTCATTCTATTTTAATCCTTTTACTGTAATTCTATTTGAATCCTTCTATTGCCATTCTATTTTAATCCTTCTATTTTAATCCTTCTATTGTCATTCTTTTTGAATCCTTCTATTGACATTCTATTTGAATCCTTCTATTGTCATTCTACTTGAATCCTTCTATTATCATTCTATTTTAATCCTTCTGTCATTCTATTTTAATCCTTCTATTGCCATTCTATTTTAATCCTTCTATTGTCATTCTATTGTAATCCTTCTATTGTCATTCTATTGTAATCCTTCTATTGTCATTCTATTTTAATCCTTATATTGTCATTCTATTTTAATCCTTCTATTGTCATTCTATTGTAATCCTTTTATTGTCATTCTATTTTAATCCTTCTACTGTTATTCTATTTTAATCCTGCTATTGTCATTCTATTTTAATCCTTCTATTGTCATTCTATATTAATCCTTCTATTGTCATTCTATTGTAATCCTTCTATTGTCATTCTATTTTAATCCTTCTATTGTCTTTCTATATTAATCCTTCTATTGTCATTCTATTGTAATCCTTCTATTGTCATTCTATTTTAATCCTTCTATTGTCATTCTATTGTAATCCTTCTATTGTCATTCTATTTTAATCCTTCTATTGTCATTCTGTTGTAATCCTTCTATTGTCATTGTATTTTAATACTTATATTGTCATTCTATTGTAATCCTTCTATTGTCATTCTATTTTGATCCTTCTGTTCCTCACAGTCATCCATTTATCAAGTCTGTAACTTCTTGGTTGTTGTTTGTCTTGTTCTCTATATGTCAGACACATACTATAAACCTGCCATGATGGTTGAACTTGTGTTTGCACGGTTGAACTTCTGTTTGCACGGTTGAACTGATTTCTTTGATGTGAGTCAATCTCACTCTTTAGTTCCCTAAGGAGCATAAGCCTTCAGCAAACACACGCCACGTCCTCCTGTCACGTGTCATCATTTCTCTCCATGTCTTCATCATCGTTGTCATGTCTGTCTCCATTTCTCTTCTCCACGTCTATTATTTGTTGTTGGTCAAACTCTACCTTCCACTCTTATCCTAGGTATTCCAAACAAGGACTGTCTTGTAATGCTATCATCAGGTTTCCTCAATATTTGACCTATCCATTTCCATCGTCTTGTTCCCATTTGTTGTTCCATCTGCGATTGTCTTGTCCTTATCATCAGTTCCACATTCGTGACCCTTTCAATCGTCATTCTAGGCAAGCACCCATTTACGAAAGTCTGGTGCGTTGTGGTTGTTATTTTTTGTTGTGCTCTATGTTTCAGAGACCTTCAATAGAACTCACTTGACATCTGACTTAAAGATTATCGTGTGTGTGTGTGTATGTGTGTGTGTGCGTGCCTGCGTGCGTGTGTGTGTGTGTGTCCAGTGCCCTCATGTCTCTCTTGCACACATCTTTGAACCTTAGCTGCGGTCGTCCAACTGTTCTTTGGCCATCTGCTAGATGTCCGTAAAAGATTTCTTTCGGGATGCGACCATCTTCCATGCTAACTTCATTTATACTGCTGCCACGATATGTGCATGATTCTTCATCTTTTAGGGATGTTTCTTCAAGTTCAATCTTTTAAGTCGGCCAGCAGTAATTTTCTTCATTAAGTTATTTTAACTGTTGCAGTATCATAAATGATATCTCTTAGGATAAGACTGACCAGCAAAACTTGCTCCTCTGAGCTGTTGTTAGCCTGTGACAGCTGGTAGAGTTTGCCCTCAATATACAGATCTGTTTTATCCAGCTCCAACAGCCAAATCCCTGGAATGACAGCCACCAGGTAGAAGAAGAAACATGGAGTAAACCTGTGGAAATAGAGTAAACAATGTAGTAGAAGTACATGACTTGAGGGATGAACTGGCGAATGACAAGCGGTCTAGCAGGCAGCTGCAAGGAAAAAAATGGATTATGTAGTGTTGAAAGTTTTCCACCTTTTTCGCTCACTCTCATATAGCATCTATTTCTCTCATAAAAATTATTAGTATGTCTCAAGCTTCTCTCATCGATATAAAATGTCTCCCTCAAATGGGTTAGTCAAGGCCAGGGTGTCAATCTGCTCTTTTCATGGAGCAGACAATCTTTGATGACTTGTTATACTGTTTATGTGTCTTCCCCACATGGATACTTATCTGTCTGCATAATTTTTAATGTGTTAGATAGACGGTATTTGGCCGGTTCTCAGTCTGAACAAGATTATCACTTCATCCCTGATTCGTAAGGCAAAAACATTAAAACAGCTGCAAGAACCGTCGTGGGAAAACAACGAGTACTAGAGATATGGTAGTGATTCCCACAGACTCTGTCAGTCATAATTATCATAATAATAATAATAATAATAATAGCCCTTTCAGTCATAACTAACTAAGGAAAATTATCAAAATTATCATGTAACATAGAAACAACGAATTTGACAGCCTGTCTGAAGCACTAATATAAAGCAGCTGTATATTCATCTAAGTACCTTGGATTCTTGATCACTGCCAAGTGAGAAGGTAGACAGGTTTGAAAGAAGGAAGAAGCAAAATTCAAACTGAAGACAAGGGCAGTATATGAACTGATGAAAACAATAGTCAGAAGTAACTTTAGCGAAAAGTTGGAATCCAGAACATCAACAGCCAGGAATAACAGAAGCAAACTGCGTATGAGCAGGGCCTTATTAAGAACTCCTGAGGCTCTCAGCTATTAAGATATTTTGGGGCCTCTCTCCAATCTTCTAAAAGGTACAGCTAGGTAAAAACAAATGGATTTCAGATAAATGTTTTTATTAATATGTAAGAATATGTAAAAAAAAAAAAAATTAGTTAATCCATATAAACATCAAATAAGCATAGATATTTCGAATAACTGTTTTCTTGATGTTTGTATTGCACAATCTTTGATTATGTTATCAAAATCTATACGACGAAACATGTCCGCTTCCACACAAAGTAAAACAAGCGAATTTCGTTTTTCATGACGTCATGTTTGACCTATCGGGGTTTTTAAAATAAAAATATGTCGTTAAAGAACGCAAATTAAACATTTTAATCAATCACGTTTTGTGAAAAAAAAAAAAAAACCAAAATCTTTTGCACAAATACAGACTTTGGGATTTATCAGAACCGTCAACAACTAATATTATGGGCTGTGTTGCTAACTTGAACGTTTTGAATAACACTAGGTGTGTAACAAAAAAGCACTAAAACGCACTTTTAAAAAATCTGACCCAATTGCTTTTTAAAAACTATTTGCTTATTATCGAACTTTAACTATATATTTTATAACTGAAAACAAATTAAATGTATTGAATTTTTAAAACTTTTTTTGGGCCCGGACATTTTCTCGATAAAATATTGCTTTTTTCGCGGGGCCCCTATAAGCCTGGGGCCATAGGCCCGTGCCTAGTGGGCTTAATGAATAATCCGGCGCTCTGTATGAAGGAAAGATAAAGTAACTAAAGGGTGAATCAGTTAGTATAGTACCAAAGAAGTAATCGACAATTTGCAGGGATGCTTAGTTATAAAATATTTAAAAGAGCCGATAAATGAGTGCTAGATATGGCATGTGTCAACACTAGAAATAAAATCAGTATTAAATGACATGTGACTGTGTCGCAGAATGAAATGTTTGTCTAGATTACTTTGGCGGTATGCTCGGATACTTCAAGGTGCGTGCTGTGGTCTAAGTATAGACAAACGAAGAAGAAGGGGATCTAAGTAAAACTTTGTCAGAATGGGAAGGGCATTATAAATGTGGAAGGAATACATCACCCAGAAGCAACACGTTTCCAAACCTTCGTAATACTTCAGATTGTTTTTTGGACATTGTAGTTGAATTCTGAATTATTTACCCAATTCGTTTTAGATTTTGAGACACATCCTTTACTGTATGTTGATGATTTTCAGTCCCCAGATGATACACGCCCACATCTTATAGTGAGCTGCAACACGTCCAGTTTGATTAAGTGGATTTTCAGACCCTACTGCCGAGACTTCTAAAACGGTGTTCGCATTTTTCATTGCGTTTCGATTTGGTTATGAGATAGACAATCAGGATCACAGGTAAAATCTAGATCGTAAGTCTATTTTTTGCAGGTCATCTACCACGTATAAGTGGACAAGGGGGAGGAAAACCAGAAATTGATGGGAGATAGCAGGAAATGAGCTTGCAGACAAAGAAGCCAAAGGGGGTAGAACTAGCTATAACAAAATTGAAGTAGGTTTAGGGAAGTTTGAAATTAAGAGCTTAATTGCTCAAGCAATAACTAAAGAGTGGATAACAGCATGGGACCAAAGTAAAAAAGCAAGACACTCATATAAAATCCTTAAAAAACCAAGCAAAAAAAGTCAAATACAAGATGAACTAAACATTCCAATCAATAAAAAACTGATGAGGCTCAAGCTTGAAACTGGGTATTTCATGATTGAGGAACCCACATGTGAAGAGTGTCAAGAACCAAACACAATTAGACACTTTCTGGTGGACTGCAAAAAATATGACCAGCAGAGGCAAAACATTAAGATATACTGTAGTAACCACAAGGCAGAAATGAGTGTAGAAAATCTCATAGGCACAAAGACCCCTTCAGAAGTGCAAAAGTTAATAAAACACTATATTACAAAAACTAAAGCTAACATATAAAAAATAAATAAGGATCCGAGCCAGTAGTTCACACTGGTGAAAGACTCCCCCCAGATACATACGGATTAAACAAATAAACCGTCCAGTGAAAATTAAAAACATGTCAGCTTATAAAATATCATATTTAGGATAAAAAAAACCATTTTGAACTATAACAACAAAAGGAAAAATGCATACTAGACATTGTCGCAAAATTGGTTTCAAGTCATTGCAAACGTTTTCAGGTAGATTTATAAACCCGTCAACGATCGATTGACCACTTTCAAAATGGCGGCGTATCAGCAAAATGTGTATCAGACAGAGGAAATCGCCAAGGATAAATAAAAGCAGAAGGGAATCAGTATGAAAAGGATTTTACATTTCAGTACAGGGAAGGATTGTGTATAACTGCATATAAGAAGGAACGGTAGGAAGTTCTCATTTACGGAGATATATGTGTATTTCGGCTGCCCACAGTTACGCTAAAAGCGTGTAACCCACTTCTGTTCTAAATATTAAAATCAACAAATAACAGTTTGGGAATTTACATGGATAGGAAGATAGAGTTTTATCAGCTGTATAAAACAAGATAAGATGGAACAATATGGATATCATATATGCCGAGAATGAGAAAGGCAAAATTTCAATCGACGCACAGATTGACTGAAATCGATGTTCGGAAAAGATTTTTTTTTGCCTAGTTCTAGCTGTGACGTCAGTACCCTCCTATACGTCCGCGCTAAGCGTATATAAACGTATCGATAAAAACTGGAGAGATACACATCGAAAGAGGTTTGAGACAGACTGGAGGCAGAGTTTCGCCACTACCCATGAATTGTGAGCGGATCGCCAGAAACATTGTTCAGTCCAGTATCTGAAGTCTGAGGGTTCCATGAAATAACTCAAACCAGACTGTCCAGTATCAGAAGCCTGTGTCGTTCATCCGAGGCAATCCCACAAAAGTGCAGGACCCCAAAGAGTGAACTTCAACTGGTCATTGGCATCCCTACTGTTGAGCCTACCAAATCTGATATCAGCAAAGGACAGTTCAGTTTCAGCAGTATCAAGTTGGAAAGATAAGTGTCCTGTTTGACACTGACCACCTATACATGTGAAACAGCCAATAGTTGAAAACAATAAGTAACCATACAGAAACTCAGTCAACTGATGACAGTTATCCTTAAATTCAAAGGACTAATAACAGTGATTTCAGTAACTTTATTATTTAAGATCTTGAAGTCTAAACAGACAATAATAGTAATTGTGTGAATACTTTTATATATATATATATATATATATATATATATATATATATATATATATATATATATATATATATATATATATATATATATATATATATATATATATGTGTGTATGCTCTTTTCCAACTAGTAGAAATAGAATATTAGTGTAATTATTAAACTATTTTAACTGTACCTGAGGATTTATTCACTTCTTCCATTTTGTGGGTTCAGTGAATGTACATTTTACTTATCCCCTAGAATATAAGTAATCATAAGATAGTCATAGGGAGGAGACGCCTTAAATCCTGGTCCAACTTCTTACTAACTGGCCAGGGTTTTCACAGTCTGACTATTTTTATGATAACAATACACCAGTGCTTATTTCTAAGACTGGGGTATTACTTGTAAGGTCAGAACTCTTTACTGGCATACTCTTACATAAATAAATAATTTTAAATAACCTCCCGCTACAGTGGGGGCTCGTCCGGGATATATCTTTGATATTCCTGAGCCAACTTTCTATTTCTGCTGTGTAGGAAATTTTTTTTTGTAAATTTTTTTTTGGGAAAGAGTAACATAGTAGGAAATAATTATATTTTTAGGAGTACCATTGAGTACAGATAAAGAAAGCTGTTTCATATATGGTGAAGTCAGTTTAATTAACTTTAATTTTAACTAAGTTAATTATATTGTAGTAAATTAGTTTGAGTAAGATCGCTTGCCCTACTAGACTACAGATACATCATGGCTGACTTGGTCAAATTTAGGTCTGCTACACTGCAGGTGGGAAAAGAGCTTGGCATGGATGGTGACGCTCTGATCCGGTATGTCACGACGGAATGTGAAAAGTACACCGAGAGAGAAGCAAAGCAATTAGAAGCAGAGAGAGAAACAAAGAAATTAGAAGCAGAGAGAGAAGCCAAGAAATTAAAAGCAGAGAGAGAAGCCAAGACATTAGAATTAGAAGCAGAGAGAGAAGCCAAGAAATTAGAAGCGGAGAGAGAAGCCAAGAAATTAGAAGCGGAGAGAGAAGCCAGGAAATTAGAAGCTGAGAGAGAAGAAAGGAGGTTACAAGCAGAGAGAGACCATGAGCTGAAAATGAGACAGATTGATCTTGAACTTCAGGCTGGGACTATCACCCATGGTAATAGCTCACCTCATTCTGCGAATAGCTCTTTTCAGAACACAGCAAATGGGGACATGAACTTCCACCTAGATCCATTTGTTGAAAAGGAGGACGCAATTGAGTCGTACCTGGATAGGTATGAAAGGCTAGCCTCTACATATGGACTGGAAAAGGAAAAATGGAGTTTAAAGTTATCCCAGGGATTGAGAGGTATTGCATATGATGTGTTTCTGAAACTCCCCAAAGAAGATCAGGAAAATTATGAAATACTAAAGCAAGCCTTACTGATCCGGTATGAAAAGAACTCTGAGGCATATAGGAAGAAATTTAGAACTTCTAAACCTCTACCTGGAGAAACATATAACCAGTTCTCAGCTGGCTAGAAACGTATTTGTTGAAATGGAGTAGTTTAGGTAAGTATCAGAAAACCTATGAGGATCTGAAAGAAATGGTTATGTTAGAGCAAGTGAAAGATTCCATGTCTCCAGAAATGAGGAAATTCCTGATGGAACAAGGAGCAGAGAGGCTGGAAGACACTGTGAGATGTGCAGAGAGATACCAAGCAGCTCAAGCTGAATTGGTAGGAACAAAAAGAAAGCAGGTAGAAGGATATAAGCCACCACCGCAGAATACCCAGTTTGACCAGATGGATCAACCATACAGAAACAAACAAAGATTAGATAATAAGGACAAGAACCCTCAGACTCAGGAAAATAAACCCTACAAACAGGGAGATAAGTGGTGCAAATTTTGTAAGATGAGCAACCACAACACTGATGAATGTGGGAGGAAAAAACCCCTTCATCATGCTGCATGTCTACATGTGAGGACTTCTGTTAGGAAGGAACTGACTGTGAGTCAGAATAGCCTCCATCACCCACCTCCACAGGAGATAGTGACTGTGAATGGCAAACAAGTCACAGGAATGTATGACACAGGTTTGTCCTATGATGCAGTCGTGTGTGCATCTCTGGTGTGCCCTGAACAAATCACCACAGAAACAGTAGACATTCAAGGGCCACTAAAAGGAACATCACCCCTTACTTTACCCATAGCAAAGATTCATGTCAGTTGTCGCTATGTGGAAGGGGAGATAAATGCAGCAGTGTTAGATGATCCCTTTTACCCCCTAATGTTGGGGCGTAAATATGTTTTCTTGGGAGACCCTGTAAAACCTATGGTTATGGCAGAAATCCAGACCAGGTCTGACTCCAGGAACATAGAGAGGGACACCAAATTAACATTTCAGTCGACTGAAATGAAACGGGCTCAAGAAGCAGACAGCACATTGAAGCCTTGTTTTGGCAAATTGTCAAAGACACATAACACACCAAGGAAAGGACACTTCTATAGGGAACATGGAATCTTGTACAGGAAAGCTGGCAGAGGGACGAAAAGTCATGGTCAAATTGTTGTACCATCCACCTATAGGAATAAGGTTATAGGCTGGGGACACATATCAACTTTGAGTGAACACCTGGGTAATGGTGCCACAAAACAAAGAATAGCCATCCAGTTCTACTGGCCAGGTATTACGGAAGACATAAATCAGTATGTAAATTCCTGTCCAGAATGCACCTATGTAGGTTCAGAAAGTCGACGGAAGAGTCTTCATTAAAAATCTACAAGCAAACCAGCAATCAGGGGTACTCCCGAGATTTGCACGGGAGGGGAAAGGAAACATCCCACACAGGTTCAATTGCAGTCTGAACCCCATGCGCTGGAAACAAGGAACAAATCACGTAGCAAAAATCAAACACCTACGGATTTGCGAGGGAAAATCACATCCAACTATCAACGAAAAGAGGGCGGTAAACTTCATGGGAAACCTACCGACCCCGTTTCACCAGCAGTAAGAGCCTGGATGAAAAGCCGAACAGGAAGGAGAGAGATAGTAAAGGATGAATATATTATTGGAAAAAAGAATGTGGGCGCAGATTTTCTAAGTCGCCATCCCACAGAGCTTGAGGAGGATAGAAGGAAGGAAAAATAACCTCGGAATGGTCGATTTGCAATTGTCTTGTACCCAATAGTTAAGCTAGATATCATCCAGCTTAAAATATGGGGGAGCTATGTCGCAAAATTGGTTTCAAGTCATTGCAAACGTTTTCAGGTAGATTTATAAACCCGTCAACGATCGATTGACCACTTTCAAAATGGCGGCGTATCAGCAAAATGTGTATCAGACAGAGGAAATCGCCAAGGATAAATAAAAGCAGAAGGGAATCAGTATGAAAAGGATTTTACATTTCAGTACAGGGAAGGATTGTGTATAACTGCATATAAGAAGGAACGGTAGGAAGTTCTCATTTACGGAGATATATGTGTATTTCGGCTACCCACAGTTACGCTAAAAGCGTGTAACCCACTTCTGTTCTAAATATTAAAATCAACAAATAACAGTTTGGGAATTTGCATGGATAGGAAGATAGAGTTTTATCAGCTGTATAAAACAAGATAAGATGGAACAATATGGAGATTATATATGCCGAGAATGAGAAAGGCAAAATTTCAGTCGACGCACAGATTGGCTGAAATCGATGTTCGGAAAAGATTTTTTTTTTGCCTAGTTCTAGCTGTGACGTCAGTACCCTCCTATACGTCCGCGCTAAGCGTATATAAACGTATCGGTAAAAACTGGAGAGATACACATCGAAAGAGGTTTGAGACAGACTGGAGGCAGAGTTTCGCCACTACCCATGAATTGTGAGCGGATCGCCAGAAACATTGTTCAGTCCAGTATCTGAAGTCTGAGGGTTCCATGAAATAACTCAAACCAGACTGTCCAGTATCAGAAGCCTGTGTCGTTCATCCGAGGCAATCCCACAAAAGTGCAGGACCCCAAAGAGTGAACTTCAACTGGTCATTGGCATCCCTACTGTTGGGCCTACCAAATCTGATATCAGCAAAGGACAGTTCAGTTTCAGCAGTATCAAGTTGGAAAGATAAGTGTCCTGTTTGACACTGACCACCTATACATGTGAAACAGCCAATAGTTGAAAACAATAAGTAACCATACAGAAACTCAGTCAACTGATGACAGTTATCCTTAAATTCAAAGGACTAATAACAGTGATTTCAGTAACTTTATTATTTAAGATCTTGAAGTCTAAACAGACAATAATAGTAATTGTGTGAATACCTATATATATATATATATATATATATATGTGTGTATGCTCTTTTCCAACTAGTAGAAATAGAATATTAGTGTAATTATTAAACTATTTTAACTGTACCTGAGGATTTATTCACTTCTTCCATTTTGTGGGTTCAGTGAATGTACATTTTACTTATCCCCTAGAATATAAGTAATCATAAGATAGTCATAGGGAGGAGACGCCTTAAATCCTGGTCCAACTTCTTACTAACTGGCCAGGGTTTTCACAGTCTGACTATTTTTATGATAACAATACACCAGTGCTTATTTCTAAGACTGGGGTATTACTTGTAAGGTCAGAACTCTTTACTGGCATACTCTTACATAAATAAATAATTTTAAATAACCTCCCGCTACAGAGATATATAGTATAAAATAAATACAAACAAAAACATACTACAATAAAGGAAACACGTCCTGATATAACCAACAGCTCAATGTACATGGTAGATGGTTGAAATGGGCGTGCTACAAAGAAAAGTAGCAAACACATTAATAATAATAAACCAGAAATTGGCGCTGGAGAGAACACACATTGAGAAAACAAGCTGATAACTTGCTAGACTAGTTCTTGGTCTGGTATCACCAGTTTAAAAGAAACAGAAGGAGACCTAAATACACATGGAGAAGGGAGGAGAAGACAGGCCTATAAAGGGTAACGCAGAAATGGGAAAAAAATGAACAGAAGGCACAAGACAGTAGCGCGTGGTGTGAGTTGATTCAGTTCCTATGCTCCACAGGGAGATAACGGCTAACGGCGATGGATGAACGTGGGTTTCGAATTCTGCCGACACAGCTCATGCTTGTTTAAGATGCCATAACATTAATGTATATTGTTTTTGAGACCTACGAGTGCCTTATAACATACAGTAGAACTCCATTTATCCGAACCCCATGGGACCGAGCATCGTTCGGATAATCAAATGTTCGGATAATTGGATTACATAATGTATCGAGTACATGTACACATATTTCTAAAAATAATTAACCATCACAAGGAAAATACACTATAAAACATATTTACTTGTACTGTAATAATAATACCCACACTGTATTAAATTACTGTATCACCAAAATCTGTCATTACACTGCAGTGCATGTACTACCAGGGCCGACACCCCTGTCTGTGTAAAAAATCACACACGTTACGGAAACAGCAATAAATGGAAATACTTTGATGCGGGACGGACATCCGGAGTCTCAGGCTCGTATGACTGACAGTGGTGAAAGCCGAAAGGAAGCCACTGGCATGAAAACGGATGCCCAGACCGCAAAACACGAAACCAGAATTGGTTTTTGGAATGTCAGAACTATGAACGAGGCAGGAAAGCTGAGACAGATTACAGCAGAGATGAGGAATTACAAACTACATATCCTGGGAATAAGCGAGAGCAGATGGACAGGGATGGGGAGAATAAAAACAGCTACAGGGGAAACAGTACTTTATTCTGGTAGAGAGGACGGTCAGCACAACGAAGGTGTAGCCATTATCCTTAAGAAAGGAATGGAAAGGTCTCTACTGGAATGGAAACCCATTAACAACAGACTAATAAGAGCAAGACTGAGAGGGAGATTCACCAACACCACAATTATACAATGTTATGCACCAACAAACGACAGCGATGAAGAGATCAAGGATGAGTTCTATCAACAGGTACAAAAGGAAATGGAAACTGTACCCAGGTACGATCTTATTATAGTAATGGGAGACCTAAATGCGAAAGTTGGAACACACAATAATTATAACGAAAGAGTAATGGGGAAATGCGGCAGTGGAACAGTAAATGAGAATGGGGACAAATTAATAAGCTTCTGCAGTATTAACAACCTGGTCATGGGAGGAACACTTTTTCAACACAAAGAAGTGCACAAGTTAACATGGGAATCACCAAACGGACGAGACAAAAACCAGATAGATCACATAATGATCAATGGCAGATGGAGACATGCACTACAAGACGTGAAAGTAAGAAGAGGCGCAGATGTGGGAAGTGATCATCACCTAGTAGTAGCAAGACTGAAGGTGAAACTCAGAGCTGCTGGACCAGTTGCAGTCAAACAGAAAAGATACAACATCACGAAACTTAAGGACCCCCTCACCAGAAAAGCGTTTGTGGTCGACGTAAAGAGACGATATCTGATTACCAAAAGCCAGGAAAGAACAGAGACCGACGATGTGGACCAGAAATTCAACACCATCTCAACAATATATAAAGAAAGCAGCAAGTCATGCTTGGGATTCCAGGAAAGAAAGAGCCAAGACTGGATAACACCAGAAACGCTAAACACCATAGCGAAGAGAAAGGAAATGAAAAGGAAGAAAACAGAAGCTAAGTCTCCCAGGTTAAAGGCAATATATAGTGAACAGTACAGTCAGCTGGACAAGGAAGTAAAACGTCAACCCGTGCTAACAAAAGGACATTTCTGGATGACCTTGCAAGACAGGCAGAAGAGGCAGCACTGAGAAATGAACAAAGCACAGTTTATAAAATAACTAAAGCTATCAGTGGAAAACGAGGTGCAAACAACATAACGTTAGTAAGAGACAAGCAAGGAAATCTCATCACCACAGCACAGGGGCAGGAAACAAGGTGGGCAGAGCACTTCAGAGAAACACTGAATAAGGAACCACCAGAGACTCAGCTGAATGTTCCTGAGGCTGAAAGTGACTTAGACGTAAATACAGACATTCCACGAAAAAGAAGAAATTATCACAGCTATCAAAGGGCTAAAAAATGGAAAAGCGCCTGGTCACGACAATCTGAATGCTGAGCTATTCAAGACAGACCCTGAACTAGCAGCAGAACTATTAGAACCACTATTTGCACAAGTCTGGGAAACTGAGACAACACCAACAGAGTGGAGTAAAGGAACAATTGTCAAATTGCCCAAGAAGGGCGACCTTGCAGACTGCAACAACTGGAGAGGAATTACCCTCCTCTCAGTTCCCAGCAAAATACTAGGCAGGATAATCATCCAGAGAATTTCAAAAGCAGTTGACCATAAACTGAGGAAAGAACAAGCGGGCTTCAGAAAGAACAGAAGATGTGCAGATCATATATTTGCCCTCAGGAACATTATAGAGCAGTGCTCAGAATGGCAGAGACAGCTGTACATTAACTTTGTTGATTTTGAAAAGGCTTTCGACAGCATACACAGGGACAGCCTATGGAAAATTCTGAGGGCTTATGGAATTCCCAGCCGCATTGTTTCCATTATAAAAAGCCTCTATTCTAACTTTACGTGCAGTGTTGGATCGAGTAATGTAACTTTCGAAGTGAAAACAGGAGTACGACAGGGATGCCCCTTATCAACAACATTATTTTTGACAGTCATAGATTGGGTGATGCGCCAGACAACAGAGGGCAGTCCAAGAGGAATTAGATGGACAATGTTTTCTACACTGGAAGATTTGGAATATGCAGATGACATTGCACTGCTCGCGCATTCACACCAACACATTCAAGACAAAACTGATAGACTGAATAAGTATGGCCAGCAGGTTGGCCTGAACATCAATCTGAAGAAGACGGAGGTCATGACACTAAATGTGGGCAATCCTGAGCCAATAACAGTAAGGAACCAGAAGTTAGAACAGACAGACACATTTACTTACCTAGGAAGCATAGCAACACCTGACGGCGGAACAAGCAAGGACATTAACAACAGAATGAATAAAGCGAGAACAGCCTTTGCTATTCTCAACAACATTTGGAAGTCTTCCCAGTACAGCACAAACACCAAATTAAGACTGTATGAGAGCTGCGTACTTTCTGTGCTTCTCTATGGTGCGGAGTTTTGGAGAGTAACAGAGAAGGAAATGTCGAAACTGTCCTCCTTCCACACAATCTGCCTAAGGAAAATTCTCCGAATCTTTTGGCCAAACACCATCAGCAACCAAGAAC
The DNA here is from genome assembly GCA_024509875.1 of Oreohelix idahoensis. Taxonomy (NCBI): domain Eukaryota; kingdom Metazoa; phylum Mollusca; class Gastropoda; order Stylommatophora; family Oreohelicidae; genus Oreohelix; species Oreohelix idahoensis. The sequence goes on from JAMPIV010016031.1 coordinate 97,522, forward strand.
TACTTATTCGGAGTAACCAGGAGGACATGCACACCATCATAGCTGGCAGACGCTGGAGTTGGGTTGGCCATGTCCTCAGAAGGGACCCTGATACCATCGCAAGAACAGCTATGCTATGGACCCCCGAGGGAAAGCGAAAGAGAGGCCGACCAAAAACAACTTGGCGGAGAACTGTGGAAGCTGAGATGCAAAGAATGAACCACAGTTGGGGCACTGTACGAAGGATGGCCGCCGACCGAGCAAAGTGGAATCAATTTGTTGCTGCCCTACAAGACGCCACCAGGCGTGATGGCCGCTGACTGCTTTGACGGTTGGCGGTTATGGATCAAAGAAGAAGAAGAAGCATGTACTACATGTATTAATTTATTTTTTTTAAAGAAAGAGAAATGTTTTCAAAATAACATTACAAACGATTCAAAACCAGGCGCAACTTACGTATACATGTACTTGCACAGATGTAGCCCACTATTTAAAATAATGAGGAATCCTCTTTTGCACCAAACTGGATAGTCTCCTTTTGGTTCCTAAGTCCCGCATTCTCTTCAACAGCAGAAGCTGTGTAGGACAGCTGTCATCTTCTTGCTCGTACCAAGCCATCGCTGATTCTAGTGCTATAAAGGCCTCTTCAGGACTTGGTCGACGTTTTGGGTTTTCTTCATAATCTACAAGTACATCATGTACTTCTGAGGAGTCTTCGTCATCGGTCCCTACATGTATTTGGTTTTCTTTTTGCACAAAAGACAAAATTTCTTCGTCATTCAAAAACTGAAAACCAGAATCATTATCATCTTCTAGCCACATGTGGGCATCATCTTTGTCACAGTCCGAAAATCCGGGCATTGAAACAGTTCCACAACTTCATTAATACAATCATCATTTGTATCCACTGCAGTAGTTTCATTTCCTCCCTTTTTCCCAAGCAATCTATTCCAAGCCTTGTTGAGATTATCTTGTGACAGGGTTGTCCAAGCATCAGCTAACATATAGCAGCAGTCTTTGAGATTAAGCTTTTTGGAAAACGCCACCACACTTTCTTCATCTTCAGCCAACAATAAACGACGCAGGACTTCCTTCTTGTACATCTTTTTAAGCTTTGCTATAACACCCTGATTCATTGGTTGAATCAGTGCTGTTACATTGGGAGGCAGAAAAATTACTTTAAAATTTGCATCAACTGCATTCAATGTATCCGTCTCTGGATGAGATGGTGCATTATCCAGTAGAAGAATTACTTTTCCAGTTTTCTTTTCTTGTTCTCTCAACCTCTTCACATTTGGGATGAACTGATTTGTATACCAATCAAGAAATATTTCACTATTTATCCAAGCACTCTTCTGTGCTTTGTAGCACAATGGGAGACATGTCACATTCTTTAAACAACGTGGTTTTTTGGCTTTGCCGATCATTAGCACCGGTAAACGATGACTTCCATTGGCATTCGCGGCTACCAAAATTGTTACTCTCTCTTTGCACTTTTTAAACCAAGGGGCAGCTGCTTCGCGCTGAGATGCAAGTGATTTTTGAGGCAATGATTTCCAGTATAAGCCAGTCTCATCGGCATTATACACATCATCGAGTGAATAACCTTCTTCTTCCAAAAAAGCCAAGAATGTTTCTTTAAAATTTTCAGCGGCAGTTGCATCGCTAGATAAAGATTCCCCTTGAATCTCCAGTTCTCGTATGCCACGACGAGATTTAAAGTCAGGAGGACCGTCAAGCTGATTGTTGAACTGAAGTGCCTTTTCACACTATAGAGAGCCAGAGATAGGTTCCGATTTGCTTCTTCTTTGCAGACACCATATATACAAAGCCTCTTCCAATTTCAAATATTTCGCATTTCTCATGGTTTTACGTTTCTTCGACCCATTTTCACTCTCCAATTTCGATGCAAAACTCATAATTTTCTCCTTTTTACTTTTGATGTCAGAGACGGTAGCTTTCCCAACATTGAAAATCCTCGCAAGTGAAGACACAGTTTCACCTTTTCCTAGTCTCTTGATAATTTCTGTTTTCGTTTCAATTGACAAAACATTGCGGTTCCTTTTATATGCTTTAGGCCTACTGGAAGATGCCATATCGCACAGAGAAATACTTGTACACCAAAATTATTCTGCTGTAGTAGCAGACACAATTATTTTAAGTTGAACTGTCTGTTTAGCCAGTGTTCTGCCTAGAACGCACACGTACACTGGATTGGTAAACCAGATATTAACTGACTTTATGATCTAACTGACTTCCTGTACGTAAGCGACCGACCATTAGCCCATCCCATCCTCTACAAATTGTTCGCACACATTTGAAGCTTGCCGCATTAAAAGATTCAGAAATGTAGTCTAACGTGACTGGTGGCGATTGATTTTTTTTATTTTTTTTCTGGAAAAAGTGTTCGGATAATTGGATGTTCGGATAATTGGGGTTCGGATAAATGGAGTTCTACTGTACCTTTATATTTGTTTCATATTAATTTACTGTTTACAGGCCTCGTGGTTTCCCTTCCTTATGTGTTATAAATGTTTATACAATACCAAACCTACCCTCTGTCCTGTTCTTACTGTTCTAAGTCTACTATCATACTGGACACAGTATTAAGGTCTTTGTCTTGTTGGACTGACCAATACTGATATATAGGGGAACAACAGAAGTGATTGCGTCATTAATAGGCTGAACTGCCCATGGTAAACTTCCGGTGTTATGTATAGAGGTTCGCACTAATGACCTGTCATTGAAACATCCTTTTTTGGGGATGCGTAGATGGCAGGGAGGACAGTGTGATTCGCTTGCACAGCTAGGCGGTGTTGTCGCACGGAAGGTCCAGGGTTCAAATCCTGGGTAAGCCACTCAAGTCTGTTGTTTTTCTGTTGTCTAGTGTTCTACTTCTTTATTTCCTACGAGTGCCTTATAACATACCTTTATATTTGTTTCATATTAATTTACTGTTTACAGGCCTCGTGGTTTCCCTTCCTTATTTGTTATAAATGTCCCGAAGTTCCTAGTTGTTTGCAAAAGGAATTGTCTACCACTATGGCTGATGTTTCAAATGCGCTACCAGTAATGTTTCTATATGACCGATTCATGTCTACAACAGGTGGAGAGGAGTCAACTGTTTTACTTGTCTCCCGGGCGGAAAAATGGGGTGATACAAACCTGTGTACACGAGATATTCCTTCACGCGGTTCAGTGTTTGCCCTTGACAACAAAATCCCACTGAAACACCAGCGCGCTTAACAAAGACGTTGACCTGTTACGTTCCTTACCCGGTAGGCAAAGTTACAGGATGTAAACATATTCGCGCGCTAAGGCACAATCCTACAGATTTTCCAGAAGACCTGAACTACTCTTAGCCAAATATATACAGGATTATCGGCCGTTCGGTACCCATCTCCTGGTTGAACATCAAGTAGAATTAACAAATTCAACATCGTGAGTTAACATTCGGTTGCATTAAAAAAAAGGGGAAAAAAGGGGGGAAAGAAGAAAATAGAAAAGTGTCTACACTGACATACTCTGATACATTCGCATAAATTCGGAATTGTAGTTTTCTAATTCTCGTCTTTAAGGGATATCAATCCCTAGCAATACATACACGCACATAGACAAACAGTAAATGTACAGTGTGATTGAAAAGCTACTTTATATTTTTTAATGTTTATATCATTATTTGTATCCATTGGGATATACAGGAAACAAATGACTACACAACGAGCAATAACTGTCATTTGACAAGTAAGTTTTATTTATTTTATTTTTGTATTTCCGGAAAATAACGTCTAAAAATGGAAATTAAACTGACGTTACAATAGACTGTAAAAAGTTGTTCCCACTATGAAATTACATGTAACAACAAAGAGAATCTCACTCTGAGTTGTTACATTAATGTAACATAGTAATTTACGTAATAACATGAAATTTCATTATCTTTATCCAGACGTTTGTTTCATATAAATTAGTTTGATAAGAGTAAAGAAACACCGATTTAAAAATAACAAGTGACTTTTCAATCAGTCTGTACATGCGTCACCTGCAAGGTATGTTCGTGTTGATGCTTAAGTCAGCTTATATCCCTGGTAAAGAACACTCTCCCAACAAGATGTCGACTCATACATAGATCTCGGCAGCAACATAAATAAAGTTGGAGGAGCATGCTTGTTCTAGCACTTCACGTTATAAGCCAGTAGGCGTGGGGAATCATCCCTCCCCCTATTATCTTCTTCCCATTCCACAATATAAAATTGTCCAGAATCGTCTCTGTTTATCGTCCTCTTTAGTTTCATATTTTCCTTGTGTTACAAAAAAATGTCCACCTTCCCTCTTTAAAAAAAAATTTTAAAAAAATTTCATGCATAAATAAACTGAATCTTTCTAGTGTAAGTAATATATATTAATTTGCACACGGTCATCTTTCAGGACATCCTCATTCATATCTTTATCTATCCAGGAACATATAGTGATATGAAAATAAGAATACACATGGTAAGAGAAGCTTTCATTGTGTTGGAAAATGTATGATATCCACAAAAGCCAAGTGCAACACAAAAATACAAAACGTCAACTCAAATGTCAAGGCAGTTCTAAAGAACAGCTCCGAAATATGAAGAAAAACAAAGACTACCATGAAGAAGTGTATGAATTCATTATGGTGTCACCGGTTGTCTCCCCTGCTCTGCATTTGATTGTCCAACAATGGCCAAAATTTAGAATATACAAGGTACAATGAAGGTCTTTAAAATTGTGTACCTTCGCTCAAGATTGCTCTTGGCAGACTTGTAAATAAAACGATGATGCTTCTATTTTAGGGAGTCTTCATAGGATATTTCAGAAATCAAGCACTACGCTGAATTTTTCCAGGCTATTGTGAATTTTGCATCTGCCCGCCCCTACTATGAAGATAAAGATGTATTAGTTCATTCTGAGCCCCGAACTGAATTATTCAGTAAAATATTCCTTAAGTAGCTCTGTTGTATTTATATTTAAGATCACTATTTCATACGTGTGCACTTCTCTCTGTAATAATTAAATCAACTATTGATTTATAAATACGTATAACAAATTTAATAATCAATTATTCTTTAACATGAGTAAATAAATAAGAAAAGTTGGTGGATAAAAAGAAGCTTTTTTTCACCCAAAATTAGTTCACGGGGTGGTTTGTTTGGGTGGTGAGGTATTTATTTTGGCCAGATTAAAATTACTTATCTGGCCCGATGATGACTGGTTTGCTAACTGCTCTGTCAGTTATCGATTTCTGTGGAGAGGACACATACCAGACGTAGTTGCGGGGGTAACGTCTCCTACCGTCAAGGCTATATGTTCACAGGTCAAGATTGCACTGTAACAGTTCACGATTCACATCAACATCTTCTTCTTCTTCCGTCCTTAGCCAAAGACCGACCAAGCAGTCAGAGGCCATCACGCCTTGTGGCGTCTTAAGGGCAACAGCAGATTGATTTTCTCTGTTGTAGTTCACATCAACATATCCAGATCTTAAGATTCACGTCTCACATATCATGATTGATATTTACATGTTCATGATCCAAGATTCATATCTATAAATTCAAATCTCATGACTCACATCTGCATGTCCTAATCTCACTATTCACATCTACTTGTCCTAATCTCACTACTACTCACGTCTACATGTCCTAATCTCGCTACTACTCACATCTACATGTCCTAATCTCACTACTACTCACAACTACAAGTCATAATGTCACTACTCACATCTACACGCCCTAATCTCACTACTCACATCTACATGTCTTAATCTCACTGCTCACATCTACTTGTCCTAATCTCGCTACTTACATCTACTTGACCTAATCTCACTACTCACATCTACATGTCCTAATCTCACTACTCACATCTACATGTCCTAATCTCACTACTCACATCTACATGTTCTAATCTCACTACTCACATCTACTTTTTATAATCTCACCACTCACACCTATTTTGTATAATCTCACTACTCACATCTACATGTTCTAATCTCACTACTCACATCTACTTTTTATAATCTCACTACTCACATCTACATGTTCTAATCTCACTACTCACATCTACTTTTTATAATCTCACTACTCACATCTACATGTTCTAATCTCACTACTCACATCTACATGTTCTAATCTCACTACTCACATCTACTTTTTATAATCTCACTACTCACATCTTCATGTCCTAATCTCATTACTCACATCTACAAGTCCTAATCTCACTACTCACATCTACATGTCCTAATCTCACTACTCACATCTACATGTCCAAATCTCATGACTGGCATCTACATGTCCTAATCTCATGACCCACATTTACATATCCAGTTCTCTACACACACATCTATATGTTAAGATCTCATGACCCACATTTACATGTCCAGATCTCATGACCCACATTTACATGTACAGATCTCATGACCCACATTTACATGTCCATATCTCATGACCCACATTTATATGTACAGATCTCATGACCTACATTTACATGTCCAGATCTCATGACCCACATTTACATGTCCAGATCTCATGACCTCCATCTTCATGTCCAGATCTCATGACCCCCATCTTCATGTCCAGATCTCATGACCCACATTTACATGTCCAGATCTCATGACCCACATTTACATGTCCAGATCTCATGACCCACATTTACATGTACAGATCTCTTGACCCACATTTACATGTCCAGATCTCATGACCCCCATCTTCATGTCCAGATCTCATGACCCCCATCTTCATGTCCAGATCTCATGACCCACATTTACATGTCCAGATCTCTTGACCCACATCTTCACAGAAGTGGTAGTTTTTTGTAACACTACAGTTATGTATCTTACAACACTGATGAAGTTGACTGATGAATTTGATGAAAAAAGAAGATAGTGATAATGATGTTTATGATAAGAGTTATAAAGCTGGTGATCATTGTAATGTCTGGAACTCACCTCGAGAACTCAACTCCCTGTCTTCTAATGATTGTATAGCAGGATTCACAAGTTAGCGGAACCAGACCACATATTAGCAGCCAGTACATCTGGTTCTTTAAGTCGACTACTACTCTCCAGGTACACAGGATGACGTGACATGTAAGAATACACCTCACGACTAAGGCTTTGAATATGCTACACCAGTTCCTTGCCATAATGTGACGTCATATCATTTGAGGTGAAAGGGTAAGAAATTAGAGCTTCGTGCAGACATCTGGTGTTTATTAATTCAGCTGTCTGAAGACCATCATTGTTGATTGCTGTGTAAATGATGACAGAATTAGAAATCATATCTTAGAGAAAAATAATATCTAAATCAATTGACAATATTATGAGTAGCATGCATTTCTTTTCTTTTGTCCGTCGCCGCTTACTGACAAAGCTATCAGTAACCATCACGCCTAGTGGCATCTTGTAAGGTAGCAACAAACTGTCTACACTTCGCTCGATTGGCAGCCATCCCTCGTGTGGCTTCAGAGCTTTGGTTTATGCCCAGCATCTCCGACTCCACGGTCGTCCCACAGGTGGCTTTTGGTCGATCTTGCTTTCGCTTTCCCTCTGGCAGTCCACAGCATGTCAGCCCCGGTGATGGCATCAGGGTCTCCTCTGAGAACGTGGCCAACCCAACCCTAGCGTCCACCCGACATGATGGTGCGCAAGTCCTCCGGGTGGCTCCGCGCCAGCAGTTCTCGGCAGCATGCATTCACAGTGGCCAAATATAAAAACCTAGTCACGTAGTTGAGACATGAGACTTTCACAAAAACAAATTCCCAGTTGTAGAATTAGGTGCAAGAGGTCTAGTCGCGGCCTCAAGTGTGGGATCTGCTGAAGCAATTGTACGTGAAGGGACAGTCAAGAACAAGTACACTTACCAGGCTTGGCGAAACTGCGGACAGGCATTGTACTAGTTGTGGAACAACAGCAACAGCTATGGAATTCAGGACAGTAATTTATATGCAACAAAACTGTTACTTTCACAACTGCCTCAAGTTATTAGAGTGGACAAAAGCAGAAGTGAATATGGAAGTTGCAACCTGGGTGAAGTGGGTTTTGTTCTCAGTGCAGGAGAAAAATTGAGGCTGACACTTGGGATCATAAGCAAAGTGAGTCCCCCCCTCCCCCTCCCCACCCATGTTTGTGTCTGACAGGGGACTACGTCTGCTGATTAGATCACCTAATTTATAAGGCTATATACAGCGTGTCCTATCATTATTTAGAAATATTTACATTTTAATGTCAACAAAATGAAGTAGCACCAAGACCGACTTAAATTCACTGGACACATTCAAAGAAGAAACAGTGAACATGACTTAAAATTGGTTTAGCTGGAGATTAATCCGGCAAGTCGTGGTTCTCCGGAGTGAGAAGAGCAAGTGTGCCTTAGAATGTTACAAAAAACGTAAAATATATTTATGGAGTCATTTTTACAAGTCAACGATATTACACAAACACATGACGCATTATTGACACCTTAAAGTGTATATATTATGTCCAGAAAATGTTGATAGGCACCATGTATTTTCTCGGGACAGGTGGGGGGTGTCTCTCTGATGAGACAAAGAGACTAGGAACACTGTACCATCAGACGGTTATGAATGAGGCTGGAAACAGCATGATGTAAAAAAGACTGTACCAGGAAACATAGCACCAAGTACATGTGAATGCGTGTGTAGGCTTTCTTCAACGGGACCACATGCACTGGTGGTACCATAAAGAGCGAAAAGTAAACTATTCATGATGATAATGATTATTATTATTATTATTGAATGTTGTCTTCCACCCAATATTCACGTCATGGTCAGTTACTTCAATAATTAATCCGTTGGTGGTAACTGACAAAAACTTTGTTTGAAGCGTTTATTCCATATTTTCCTTCGATGTTCGGGGTCGGCGTGGCTAAGAGGTATAGCATCCGCCTCTTATTCTAAAGGTGCCAGGTTCGGTTCCTAGTACAGGAAATATATCTGATAGTATTTTTTTCAGAACCAGTGAGTCATAATGATGTCACAATTCCCCCTAAAATCATGGGTAGTGAGATCGAATGTCAGCTTTCTTGGATAAGGGCGAAAAAATAGTAGGTCCCTTGTGCACGTTGCAAATCCCTCAGCAGTTGGAAATCGGAAAGAGTAGGCCATCCGGCCGTTGCACACGAGACCTCCTAATTTTTCGCCCTTATCCGAGAAGGCTGGGCATCCGATTTCACTACGTAGGAAATCAGAGGGGAGTATGACATCATTAGGACACACTGGTTCTGACAATAATTTAAGTCAAATATATTCCTGTAAAGGGAGCCGAACCACGTACCTTTAGAATTAGAGGCGGATGCCATACCACTCAGCCACTCCGACCCCCTAGCAAGTCAAGGACAAACAGTAAACACCCATTAAAGTCACTGGAAGCCACTAAGCTGTGGTTTCAGATAAAAATGTTAAGAATAATTTAAACAGTTACAAATATACTACTGGACAAAAGTTAAGGGCCGCCATTCAGTTTAGACAAGGTTTATATAATTCGTCGTGAGCAAGGTCGATTTTCCAAATGTCCGGTAGCTTGAAATCTCTCAAGAAGTCTCTGAATGGTAGAGTGGGACACTGCTAAACGTCTTGCAACATGACGAACAGATTGACTATCCTGAATCCATGCCATGGCTCGACCACGGTCTACAGTGCTGAGACTTCTCCTTGGTGGCATGGCTAATGCAGTGATCATTTCGACCACTTGTCATACTGATTTATTGCATACGAACGGTGAACACTCTTTACCGATGATCATTTTCCACGTGCATTCAAATTCAACTCACTTTTTCACCTTTTGAACTAGTGGGGCGTGTTGCAAAAACAACGAGTTTTTGCAGCAACAATGGCAATTTTCACGTGCGGGTTAAAGTGACCCAGTTTTTGGACATTAAAAAAAATTAACCTAGTGCACACAGAAATGTATAGACATTTCTCTGAGCTCAGTTTTAATGACATTTTCACTTGTCTTTACAGTTTGCCAATCAGTTATATAAACCTTGTCTAAACTGAATGGCGGCCTTTAACTTTTGTCCAGTAGTATAGTACCGAGGATGTCCTGAAGTAGCTAACGCACAAAGGAAGATTATTATTCATATAAGAAGGAAGCAATCCACTTTATTTGGACATTATTTTGAAAAGAGGAAAACCGGAATACAACGTGACAACAAAGTGACTGACGGATTGTGGTGAAGTGGGATGTTATAAATACTTATAGGGAACCTAGTGTACTGACTGAGATCAGCTGTGAAGGTATCTATATCTATTAAGAGTAGTGTATTATAGATAACCTTACTTGCTACCACATATCTATATATCTCAGTCAGAATTATTCTGGAATAGTGTGATGCTACGTTATGTGTCTAGGGTATGAGTATGGGGGAAGTGTAAGTCACAACAACAGACAGATAAACAATTTAATTTAATCCACTACTCTTGACAACACTGTGACACTCACATACATATAACACTCTACAAAGATATCTTAAAAGAGTCACTGATAAACTTTCAAATAACACTATGTATTCATTACTGGCATGAATGAATATGTGTCCTGATTCAACTACAAGGGAACCAGGAATCACAATCAATTTAAATTACAAGTTATGTACAGAATGTATTTAACACATTAACTACCGAATTAAAAAACACACTGTGGCCGAATTAAATTTTTTTCCCATTTTCATCCTGTAGGTGTTTGCACAAAGTAAGCTGTAGTTTTCGTAATTGTTTACAGATTTGTATGAATTACACGTCATTTTAAAGATAAATGAATGTACTATTACAATAAACATTGGTTGCAACTCTAATAGAGGTTGTTGCTATTTAACGGCCCTCCGATGGCCGTGGACTTGCAATATTTTCACAATTATAACTGCTTGCGCCCCATCTCTATCAAAATCACAATTTCAATCAATGTGCACACAGTTTTCACTCTTGTCCTCGTCGCTAGATCTTTCAGTCAATTGTTGAAACATGTTTCTATCCTTTTCAGCCGTTAGACGAGATGTACACGCATTTGTTGTAGTCCTAGCACTAGTTACCACTGTAAACAGTTTTACACGATTTGGTAACTAACCCAAAACGCTGAAAAATATGAACATAATATCAATTTTTCAGTGTTCTACAACAACCATGCTTTGGGAATTTGTTTTCCAGTGGCAACTTAAAATCTCGAACCAGATCAGAGAGTGTTTCAGTACATTTTTCATTCGTTTTATTACTAAAATTAGATTGGCGCCCTGAGCGGCTTGCGGTCCAAATGTGATTATGTTGCGAGCCGCTGACAGCGGCTTGCGGTAGTTAATGAGTTAATATGAATATTGTAGTGACATATATTATTACAAATGTTCTATGTGTGTCAGTTGTGTAGTAGTAAAATGAGGTAATACTGGTTTTGTTTTGTTCAAGCTCTGTTGGTATTTGTCATCATGACTTCAATAGTTTGTCTTTAGGGACTAGTATTGGAGATGTTCACAGTTCCTGATTTTAAGACAAGTAAATTCCCCTCTTAATGTTAATTTTAAAAAATCAGTTCAAGATGAGGGGACATAATGTTGAGCTCAGCTGGCCAATTCGCTTATCTGGCGTGATGGCGGCAGGAAAGGACTCCTCTGCTCGAATTCTCCTCTGGGCTCTGGAGACACCTCACTGATAGCTAAAAGGACCAAGGAGTATGCTGTCCGACACTGGATTCAGCAAAGCTCTGACCAGGTGCTGCTCACTACCATCAAGACCACTGTCCCTGAAATCAAGAAGGATGTACCTTCTACTTCATAACTAATTTATATTTTCTTTTTACACTGATCACAATACATCACAAACATTGCGTTCAGAGCGTTAGGCCAACAGTCAGCTTCATCTGAAATACTTTATTCCAGTATTACCCTTCCTAATGGTTACTACGCCTCTGCACTTCCAGCATTATTTCTTTCTAGTCAATCATCCAGGTGTCAGTGTACTGTTTGGCCATTCCATGCCGTTTTACTTCTCTCCGACACCCTCTGTTCAGGCTGGAGCATTTTAGGCTTTACCTCACGTTTGCCACTGAACTACACATATATATACAGGCATAAATCAACAATTCACATTCAATTTTCATTAAAAGATATTAAATGGTTCAAGCTTACCACAATTCATACGAATAACACAGATACGTTGATTAGCAATGAATTCTGGCACAAACTGGCACAAATTTCCATCTGCTTATCTTCCAGGCTTTTATTGAGCAAAATTTTAGCTGGCTTCAACGCACTGATGCTTTATCAGGATCATTTAAACAAGTGGTCTCGAACTAACGCTCCCAAGTGTGTATATCAGCGAGACTGGCCAATGAGCCACGTTTCGATAAGTGTTTGAAAAAATGTTATCTTTTCCCGTCTCCCCTAACAACCAAGATAGTATTTATAGCCCGACCAATCGTGGTTAGGCTTTCATTTGTTGCGCTCCAATCAATTTGGAGTTTACATGGTAGGCTATTTCTGTAACGTAAATTTTTTTCAAACACGTTAAAAAAAAATCTTATGAGCAGAAATGATTTTATGCTGTCAGGCACCCCCAATATTTTATTTTGGGTATAATTTATTAATTCCTGGACTATTTGCGTAACGTTTTACATATTATTTGTCAGCAAGCCCTAAGGAACCCAAAAATACTAATTTAAAGGAGCTACGTGGCTGCGTTCAAAATATGCAATTTCTTCTACCTCCTGTTTCGAAGATGTGCTGTCTGGGTACTGTTATGTGTTCAAACGTAAACCCATCTATTGTTATCTTTTCTAATAAGAGTCTGTTATGATTTATAAACCTAACTCTGGGAAAGGGTAGTGTATTTTATCACTGTCCGTCTGAAAAAAAATTAGTGCATGTAGACTTACACGCGTGATGGCAGCATTTGCGTATCGCGCGAAGCGTGTTTAGTGTTCGGCTTTCTGCCTCTCCCTTCTCGCTATCCTTTTGTCCATCTGTTCGTTCGTTTTGGTAACGTAATATAATTAATGTTAGGATTAATTTAGGTCATTACGCAGGGCCTCTCAATGCTTTTCCAAGAAATACAGCACACGTTTCATTGAAGAAAGCGGGTAATAATACAGTAAGCTTTTATATCAACGTGAAAGCGTTACAATTTGCAGACGACGCAGAAAACAAGGGGGATTTCGAGTACATTCCTTGTGACAGCACTGTCATTTTACCATTGCTCTTCTCTTTATTAATTTTATTTGTTAGGCCTTATATTTACCTAATAATTTATATATGTGGATTAGAATATTTCATGACACCTCCCCTCTTAAAACAGACATTATATGTCAGTCCTTTATTCTATATACACATAGAGAAATTTATTATTATTTCTGGGGTTTACGGTGATTCTCATCACACGGATGGCGGCTTAAAAAATCCGCTCCCAAATTGGTTTTTCCAGATATATACTCAATGCTAAAATTATATGGAGCCAGAAGCAAAGACCATCGGAGTAACCTAGAGTTCTCATGCTTAGCCTGTGCTAAAAACGATAAAGGTTTGTGGTCAGTTTGCAACTTAAATGCCTTCCCATATAGATAAATATTGAATTTCTTTATTGCCCATATTACTGCAAGACATTCTTTTTCGCTAGTTGAGTAGTTGATTTCAGCTTTATTCAACTTTCTGCTAGCATATGCCACTGGGCTTAATTCCCCATCCAATGCATCTGATTTTTGTAGTAGAGTTGCACCTAACCCAATATTACTTGCATCCGTCCTTACTATGAATTCTTGACTTAAGTCAGGTAATTTCAAAATGGGTTTACTTGTGAGCTTTTCCTTCAATTCTTGGTAAGTCATTTCACATTGTGGAGTCCATGTAATGCGATCTGGATGTCCTTTACGTGTCAATTCAGTTAACGGTGCACATATGGAATTAAAGTTTTTGATATACTTCTGGTAGAAACCACATAATGAGACAAAGGATCTCACGTCCTTCTTGGTTTGTGGTCTCGGGGCTTTCTGTAGTTTCTCTAAGTTCTTTGGGTCAGGGGTCATGTTTCCCTGATAAACTGTGTGTCCCAAAAATTCCAATTCTTTACATCCAACGCAACATTTGGTTGGTCGGGCTGTTAAATTTGCCTCCCTAAGTCGATCAAACAGCATGTTCAGAGAGTCAATGTGTTCCTCAAATGTTTCTGTTGCTATAAGGATATCATCCATAAAATTTGTTATACAGGGATTATTCAGAGGATCCAATAATTTTCTCATCATTCTAGAGAAGACACTAGGCGCATTCTTCAATCCAAATGGCAATCTATTAAACTCATAGTGTCCTTCTGAGGTACTAAAAGCTAGGTATGGTCTAACCTCAGGCTTTACGGGAATCTGATAGTATCCTTTACTCAGATCCACTTTTGAGAAATATTTAGCTTTATTTAGCCTGGCAAACAGCTGATTTGTATCCGGCAATGGATCCACCTGTCCTTCTGTAATAGCATTCAGTCTCCTGTAATCTATACAGAGTCTATGTTCTCCAGAGGGCTTCCTTAAGAGTACACCCCGGAACTATACGAAGACTCACTGTGCGAAATAATTCCTTCCTTCAATAGATAGTCTATCTCTTCCTTCAAAGCTTTTTCCTTAGCAAACGGAATCGAATATGGTTTCATACAGACAGGTGTGGAGTCTATGAGTTTCATATCATATTCCAATAGGTTTGTATGCCCTGGTCGGTCTGTTAACACCTCTGCATGATTCTTTAGAACCTGTTGCACTCTCTCTTTCTGAGTTTTCGTTAAATGTGTACTGATTTTCACCTGTGCTGCTGTCTCACAGGGGTGTAATGGATATTCAAATGATGAAAGTGGTTCCTTTTTCATCTCCATGGCGATGGACAAGGTCAACAAGTGTGTCTCTTCCTGATGTTCTCTTTCCAAATATTTCTTCAGGAGATTCACATGATAGATTTTTTCTTTCCCCTTCTTATCTATCTTATAATTTGTTCTAGACATCTTCTCTAGAACTGTATATGGACCCTGCCATCCAATTTGTAACTTATTCTGACTCCCAGGCAAAAGAAGCAGTACTTTCTCTCCCACAGCCAAATTTCTGTCTTTCGCCTTCCTGTTATAATAGGCAGCATGTTTCTTCCTGGCTTGTTTCAAATTTTCATTGGCAAGTTTCCAGCCAGTTTTCAACCGAGTGGTCAGCTCATTCACATATTGGTATGAAGATGTAATGTTTTCCTCTGCCTTTTCATCAGTCCACGTTCTTAACATAGCTACATATGGACCTTTAATTGTGTGGACCTATTTGTCCATGCACCGGTATGGTCTCTTCCACTTGAAGCTTTATAGTGATGATTTTTCCTCCCAGAATTATCATTCACAAAACGACCGCTACCAATTTTTCTTTTGGGGCTGTCTCCCCTCTTAAAATTCTTGATGAGAGATTTCCTCTCTACATCTTCTTCCTCCAGTTTGTTTAAGTCCGATTGAGGGATTGTCGGCTTATCCTGGGGTAAGACATCCTTTTGCACTCTCCGCATAGTGGCCATTGTAAAACAGTTAAGTGAAGCTTGTCCGTGAAAAGGGGCTTCCCATTCCATTTGGTCCACCTTATCAAATTTATTTTTCCTTTTATTGTCAGGCCTGATTTTGCCCCATGGCGTGTCCAGGTCCTGATCCATGTTCCCACTTGTGGGTGTTCCCTCATGTGCTATGCTACACCTTTCTACAAAATTCTCAATGTCCCATCTTGCTTTGGGCCAATAATAATTGTGAGCCACCTTTTGAATAATGGTACCTATCTTCTCATGGTCCCCATCTGGTTTCACATGTAGGCTCCTTATTAATTCTGTCCTGTATCTTTTTGGAAGAACCAGCTGTCCCTGACCTTTGGATCTAGTTCCGGCCTTCCTATACATCAACTTGTTTTTCATGTAAAAATCTCCCTTGCCTGGAGTTGTATGACAAGTTGACAATTTTCTGAAACAAGGCTTGAGTGTTTTATCCCCAGCCTGTGCCTTCCTCATCTCTTCTGGAGTGGTATCTAACATAATATCCTCCTCCTGTCTTGAGGTCGACCTGACCTGAAGGGTTGCCATATACACAGGTTTCCTTCTGCAACGGTCAGTGTCATGATTGTCCATCTGACAATTCTTACACCACCTTTTTCCTTGGTTGAAAGATTTTCTTTCATCATATTTCCTTTCATCGAATTGTGGGAATTTATTTTTATTGTCATACCGTGGCCTATCAAATTGGTGCTTACCTTTATTTTGATCCTTAGGATCAAATTTATTGAAGTTCTGTGGTGCCCTAAAGTTGTCCACCTGTTTCTTTTTATTACCTGTTACCTCTGCTTGAGCTGCTTGATACCTTTCAGCAACATTTAGCAACTCTTCCAGCCTCTCTGCACCTTGTTCCATGAGAAACTTTCTCAGGTCTGGAGCCATGGACTCTCTTAATTGCTCTATAAGGACCATTTCCTTAAGATCTTGGGTTTTTCCCCAGAGAAGTCCATTTCTCCAAGTATGTCTCTATGCGTGCAGAGAACTGGTGATAGGTTTCACCTGACAGTAGTTTAGCATTCCTAAATTTTTTCCTGTAAAACTCTGCATTCTTTTCATACCTTAACAAAAGAGCCTGCTTTAGCATGTCATAATTTTCCTGATCACCTCTGCTCATTTTTGCAAAAACTTCATAAGCTGCCCCACGAAGTCCCTGAGATAACTTTAAGCTCCACCTTTCTCTCTCTAACCCATACGTGGTAGCTAATAGTTCATACCTATTTAGGTAGCTCTCAATATCATCGTCTTTCTCAACAAAATGATCTAAATGAAAATTCATAGCTGAGGTTGAGGCTCCTTGAGTAACCGTAGCATCAGAGGCAAAGGGACTGGCACCATTTTCAGGAGCATGGCCTTGAAACTCAAACTCCCTTAGTCGTAATTCATGTTCCCTTTGTAATCTTTTATCTTCTGCTTCCCTTTCTGCAGCTAATCTCTTCTCTTCTCTTTCTGCAGCTAATTTCTTCTCTTCCCTTTCTGCAGCTTGTCTTCTTTCCTCGGCTTCCAATGCTTTAGCCTCTTTGTCAGCCTCAATCTGCAACCTCTTAGTCTCAGCCTCAGCTTGCAACCTCTTAGTCTCAGCCTCAGCTTCAAATTGTAACTTCTTAATTTCCCTGTCAGCCTCTAACTTTCTTTCGGCTTCAAACCTTCTTTCTTCGCGTTCAATAAATTTGTCACATTCCGTAGTAACATAGGCAACCATAACTTGCCCATCTAATCCTAACTCTTTTGCAGTCTGAACCGCAGCAGATCGAAATTTGGCCAGGTCCGCCATTGTCTATCAGGTAAGTTTATAAAATGTCTAACCAACAATTTAATCTCTAAATATCTAATGGACAACACAGGCACCCTGAGCTCAACCTTATTTAATTCCACCCAAGGATACCTTCTAATTCTTATATTCCCTGAAGTGAATTATCCCCAATATTTTTAATAGGGAAAGATTCAAAATCCCAAGAGCGAGACCCCAATATATGTGGTGAAGTGGGATGTTATAAATACTTATAGGGAACCTAGTGTACTGACTGAGATCAGCTGTGAAGGTATCTATATCTATTAAGAGTAGTGTATTATAGATAACCTTACTTGCTACCACATATCTATATATCTCAGTCAGAATTATTCTGGAATAGTGTGATGCTACGTTATGTGTCTAGGGTATGAGTATGGGGAAGTGTAAGTCACAACAACAGACAGATAAACAATTTAATTTAATCCACTACTCTTGACAACACTGTGACACTCACATACATATAACACTCTACAAAGATATCTTAAAAGAGTCACTGATAAACTTTCAAATAACAATATGTATTCATTACTGGCATGAATGAATATGTGTCCTGATTCAACTACAAGGGAACCAGGAATCACAATCAATTTAAATTACAAGTTATGTACAGAATGTATTTAATATGAATATTGTAGTGACATATATTATTACAAATGTTCTATGTGTGTCAGTTGTGTAGTAGTAAAATGAGGTAATACTGGTTTTGTTTTGTTCAAGCTCTGTTGGTATTTGTCATCATGACTTCAATAGTTTGTCTTTAGGGACTAGTATTGGAGATGTTCACAGTTCCTGATTTTAAGACAAGTAAATTCCCCTCTTAATGTTAATTTTAAAAAGTCAGTTCAAGATGAGGGGACATAATGTTGAGCTCAGCTGGCCAATTCGCTTATCTGGCGTGATGGCGGCAGGAAAGGACTCCTCTGCTCGAATTCTCCTCTGGGCTCTGGAGACACCTCACTGATAGCTAAAAGGACCAAGGAGTATGCTGTCCGACTCTGGATTCAGCAAAGCTCTGACCAGGTGCTGCTCAGTACCATCAAGACCACTGTCCCTGAAATCAAGAAGGATGTACCTTCTACTTCATAACTAATTTATATTTTCTTTTTACACTGATCACAATACATCACAAACATTGCGTTCAGAGCGTTAGGCCAACAGTCAGCTTCATCTGAAATACTTTATTCCAGTATTACCCTTCCTAATGGTTACTACGCCTCTGCACTTCCAGCATTATTTCTTTCTAGTCAATCATCCAGGTGTCAGTGTACTGTTTGGCCATTCCATGCCGTTTTACTTCTCTCCGACACCCTCTGTTCAGGCTGGAGCATTTTTAGGCTTTACCTCACGTTTGCCACTGAACTACACATATATATACAGGCATAAATCAACAATTCACATTCAATTTTCATTAAAAGATATTAAATGGTTCAAGCTTACCACAATTCATACGAATAACACAGATACGTTGATTAGCAATGAATTCTGGCACAAACTGGCACAAATTTCCATCTGCTTATCTTCCAGGCTTTTATTGAGCAAAATTTTAGCTGGCTTCAACGCACTGATGCTTTATCAGGATCATTTAAACAAGTGGTCTCGAACTAACGCTCCCAAGTGTGTATATCAGCGAGACTGGCCAATGAGCCACGTTTCGACAAGTGTTTGAAAAAATGTTATCTTTTCCCGTCTCCCCTAACAACCAAGATAGTATTTATAGCCCGACCAATCGTGGTTAGGCTTTCATTTGTTGCGCTCCAATCAATTTGGAGTTTACATGGTAGGCTATTTCTGTAACGTAAATTTTTTTCAAACACGTTAAAAAAAAATCTTATGAGCAGAAATGATTTTATGCTGTCAGGCACCCCCAATATTTTATTTTGGGTATAATTTATTAATTCCTGGACTATTTGCGTAACGTTTTACATATTATTTGTCAGCAAGCCCTAAGGAACCCAAAAATACAAATTTAAAGGAGCTACGTGGCTGCGTTCAAAATATGCAATTTCTTCTACCTCCTGTTTCGAAGATGTGCTGTCTGGGTACTGTTATGTGTTCAAACGTAAACCCATCTATTGTTATCTTTTCTAATAAGAGTCTGTTATGATTTATAAACCTAACTCTGGGAAAGGGTAAATATTATCGTCTTTACTATTGTTGGATTTTCCAAGGAACATATTCCTTCAACTATTTCATACCAAATCATCTTGCCGTGTGTCATCTTGCCGTGTGTCTTCTTGCTGTATGTCATCTTGCCGTGTGACATCTTGCCGTGTGTCATCTTGCCGTGTGTCATCTTGCCGTGTGTCTTCTTGCTGTGTGTCATCTTGCCGTGTGTCATCTTGCCGTGTGTCTTCTTGCTGTGTGTCATCTTGCCGTGTGTCATCTTGCCGTGTGTCATCTTGCCATGTGTCATCTTGCCGTGTGTCTTCTGTTCTTTCTTTGTCTTCTTCATCCCTTCAGATATATATCTGTTTCCGGCTCCCTTTTTTATGTTTTTTTAGTCTCCCACTAATTCTTCTGGCCCCGGGGGTTCTAGCATTGTAATACTATCAGCAGGTTTCTTCAGACGCTAGCCTCTTGCTGCTCTGGAGCCTGTCTGGTTCTTCTCATCAGTTCCACACTGTCATAACATTCTAATCCTTCTATTATACGTAAATACCAGTTTATACAAGTCTGTAGTTCTGAGCAAGACAGAGGAATAGAAATTAATATGGTATGAGCTTGTTGTAAAATAGTCAAATGCTTCGACTGTATTCTACGACACGCCCCGACACAAATCAGCTACCATCACAAAAATTAAAGAGTCGAAGATCTGGCTACAAGGCAAGGGGATACCCTAGAGAAAGATTAATAGACAATGTTTCAAACATCAAGACAAAAAACAGGCTACGAAGCTGACCAAAGTAACCCGCCAAGTACAAGAACAGAAAGATTCTCATCCTTATTATCATCATCGCCACTTTCCTCTTTGCTGTCTACGGAGCAAGGGGCCACCACTGAGGCTGGCCTTACCTGCAGGAAGTCTGCATCAATCAGTCACATGATCTTACTGCGCTCGTTTCCGTGGCAAATTGATGAACTTATATGAGGCTTCCAGCACCACGCACAACCTCATTTGGGTAGCCTCACACGACACGCATCAGGGAACAGTAGTCTTCTTTCTATGTATCCTCAGAGACCCCGGCAGCTACACGGACCCCATCCTTATTTACACTAATATAAAAATGACCTAGTACAACAAAGCGTCATGCCGTGATAAACTCCGTCATTTAGGGGCCCCTTGTTAAGTATCACATCAATTCTTAGTCTTCCTTTTGCACTCCTTACGGAGCATGGGGCTACCACTGCAACCGGCCCCCATTACAGGAAGCATACACAAAGAATTCACACGCTCATCTAGTAGCTGTCATTTCTGGATTTCTGTAGCAATTAGTTTTACATGATGAAGTTGCATATCAATTAACTTAGGAACATTACCTGGTGTATTCACTCCTTCAGTATCATTTTTCTCTTCATTTTTCTCGTTCTCCCATTCAATTCGCTTATTATTTGGCAATTTTTTGCCCTTCCATTCATTATTTTGCTCTATGCTGGATCTAGTAGAGTGAAGTCTCTAACACTCCACTCCCCTACGGACGTATCTTCTTTACGCACAGAATTGTTTACGTTCCGCAAGGTAAAGGCGATAATACCAGGTAATTATACCGGTCATACGCTTATCTATTCTCTCAGTCTGACCACCCTTTGAAACGAGGCGGTCCAACATTTGACCCCAGTGAAAAGCTGATGACCGTGTAGACATAAGCTTGTATTGTGCGTACGATGAAAGAAGACAACATTGTCTGACCAGACATCTGTGTGGCGGAGGCACGCAGATAAAGTCGATATTTGGATAATCGTCTCATCTGAGACATCTTCGCATCATTATCACATATAATCTGTCGGGGTAGACATCTTGGCGGAAGACATTACGCCAGGAAAACATGGTCACAAGATTGTGAAGAGGCAGAGTAGACATCTGACCGGAAATATTACCACATGATTTGAAAGAGGTCACGCGTAAAATATTAAAATGTAATATTTTAAAACACGCGAGGGGATATTTTAAATGAAAACACCCAAACATTGCTAGAGAGATTTGATTGGTTTGAAGTGAGATGCTGGAATATACAATGAATTATACTGCAACATTCGGCGGAAACACAATCTATGATTTTAACTGAGAATGAGAGATATAATCTAGTGAACTCAGAAGCACAGAACAGACAGCTTCGCAACTTCAACCGAGCAACTCCCAAGAAGCCAGAAAGAGAAGGATCGGACCTAGAATTCCTATATCAAAAGTGACAGGTCGACAGTATTTGGGCAACTCTGAAACCTTGAGAGTAAACCCGCATATTTAAATACACAGACTGTATTACTTCAGGGACCAGGACTTTATAAATACAAGACTGGAAACCTAGGAAATGGATCATCAGTCATAAGAGAAATAATATCCCAGACCAAGTGTATCGCAGAACACCCGTCGAAGAGGAATTACTAGTTTCCCAGGCCAAGTGTATCACAGGTCACCGTCATAAGAGGAATTTCTCAGACGAAATTGATTCGAGAGCATATGCACCGAAATTGCTAGTGTCCATCTGATACCTGTGCAGGGAGATTGTGTATTCCCAAAATTTGGGGTAAGTTGTGAACATTTCTTTTACAAATGTGAATTTAAAATGTGTTCTTGCTAAGTGGTTATATATATATATATATATATATATATATATATATATATATATATATATATATATATATATATATATATATATATATATATATATATATATATATCTATATATATATATATATATATATATATATATATATATATATATATATATATATATGAGGCTGGCAACCTCAAAATACGGAAACAGTATATTCATGAACCACTACAGCAAGCGCTGGCGATTTCTTCTGGCTAGTCGCGCGGAAAAATCCGACAGCAGAGGTGACCCCAGACTCCGACTGGAGCAGTGATGAGTGATGACTACATCATTAGTGCCTCAAGTGTAGCATATCATTTTGTGAGATTTATGTAACCTGTTAATGTTAATTCAGGCACAAATCATTGCTCGCACAGTCCAGACATATTGTCCCAGTTAATACCCAGAGCAATATTGGTGAATTTTATTCATCTTTCCTGAGTTGCACTGTGTAAACTCAGAAATTTAACTCTTCTGAGAGATTAACATTGGTGGGTGGACAACGACAGGATGCACCTGTTAAACTTCCAACTCAGTGTACTTAGCAGAGGCATTTTTGTCTTTCTATGTTTTCTAAAAGTACATGGTTACAAGTTATCAAACTGTATGAAGTACTGAAGTTGCTACGCCACTCGTGTGAGAGAAGTACATTCATCACCAGAACAACGTGACGAAAACCTAGGTGGCAGGACTCACTCATACAAGCTAAGTGCTAACTAAAAGGCACCAGCAAAAAGGACATTTCAGTTAAACTTTAAGTATAAGGTTAAATTCCCACCTACGTCTTAATGACAAGAACTTTATATCCATCAAAATTCCATTAATCTTTCCATATTTATTTTAACCTGTTAAAGACTAATTCACTATTAAATTTGTTACCTGTTGTTTTAAAACTAAACAATAGTAGTTGATTCAGTTATATGTATGAAAGCAAATATATGAGCCAGAACATTTAACATATATATATATATATATATATATATATATATATATATATATATATATATATATATATATATATATATATATATATATATATATATATATATATATACTGAGACATATATTTACCTCTAAACAGAGCTATACCTTATAAGAGGGCATTCGTTGGATTACACCAACTCAGGGCTAAACCATTGCTTTAATCCTTCACAAAAGGCGACGGACCAGATATAATGCGTTAACAATTGTTCAGCCCAATGCAACATTGTTCGTGACTTCTGGAAATATCTTGTGAACGCTCCCTTCGGGTAGAAGTGCTATTAACCTTCTATCTACCTGTCTGCAAGAGTAATCTTGCGCGCAAGTAGATACCTTGGACGCCAATATAAAATACTCTTGAGTTTTGGTCACTGTTGGACCACTACTGCAAAGCAGGGGAGGCAATCCGTGACAACTATACAATTTAAATCAGTCAGTAGTGAAACAAGAGAAATGGCAATGATCACACAGGTATGTTAGTTTATACACCTTCTTTCATTATATTCTTCCAGCTACCTTTACGGGTCTTCAAAATCAAAAGTTCAGTCTTGTGAAATTTAACACCCAGCAGCAAGATAGATAAATAGCATTAGTAAAGCTCTGAAGAATTAAAGGTGTAACACCAGCTCTGGCATCACACTACTTGCTGTTGCGTGACGGGAGCGACTGAAAAGATTGTGGAGAGAGAATTTAGAGGTATAGGCTTTATTTTATCAGCAGGCAACCCAAGAATTGTTGGGGTCTACTTTTGAGACGGTGAGCTACCTGATAATCAGGTCTTTCTCATGGTTCACAGTATTCGGAATCTGTAATAAGCGCAAACTGTTATCTGTGCTGGACAATCTACTTCCTGCAATTTCATCGATAGGAAGGTGGATAATTCAAACTATATTATACTTTACTGAATTTTAACTTTACTTCAAAGACAATAACAATGTTATTTAGTAAACTAGGTCACTGGAAACGAGGAAAAGTACCTGAAATCCTGGAGATACCGCGCTTTTAGATACCGGTTGGAGAGAGCTAGTCCGAAATGTCGCAAGCTTAAAAATTCTTCGTTTTCCCTCTTCTATAATCTAGAGGTCTACTAAATCTTCGTCTGGGATAAACCGGTAGATTGGAGTCGACTAGCTGTCGACTTTCAACACTTCCTTGAATCTTCACTTCACATTAGCTTTTCCAAAGCTGTAACACTTCTAGTTAACCCCCGTATTAGTATGCTACTTTTTAAGACTTTCTAAAGCGAAGAAATATCTAGACATCTCACTCCTTCAGTCATTAGCACATTTAAACTTGACAACGTTTAAAACTAGCAATTCGGCAACGCAGTTTTTGACCAGATATCATCCTATATCCTGCTGGTAATCGCCTCCGTCCAATTTCTCGAGGGGATGCGTTTCTCTTCCACAGCTTTTGCCCTTGAGAACCATTAACTTTAAAGTTCTACAAGCACTGCTTAATACAAAATTGTCACTAATCTAATGGTGTTACGGATTGCCTCCCCTGCTTTGCAGTAGTGGTCCAACAGTGACCAAAACGCAAGAGTATCTAATATCGGCTTCCAGGGTATCTACCTGTGCGCAAGATTACTCTGGACAGAGATGTAGAAAGAAGGTTAATGACACTTCCACCTATATATATATATATATATATACTGACTCATACCTTTGCTTCCATACATATTAAAAAACAGAAGCGACTATGATTGTTTAGTTTTAAAACAAGATGTAACAATTTTAATAATGAATTAGTCTTTAGCAGTTAAAATAAATATGGAAAGATTGGTGAAATTTAGATAAAAGTTTTCGTCAAGGAGACGTACATGAGGATTTATCAAAAGTCCGTTGCTTCCACCTATTATTCAGGAAACTTAACTCTAGCTGAGACCTGCAGCAGTGGTTCATCAATTATGTGATGATGAAAGCCTTCTCCACACTCTTTTCCACTGTAGGCGGTGTGGGTGGATGCTTTTCTCTCACACTGGTGGCGTTAGTACCACAAATCGTCTGATGGCTTGTAACCAGGAACTTTAGAAAAATAGAAAAACAAATGCCCTCTGCTAAGTACATTTGTTTGGAGCACTCTAACAGGCTCACGTTCCCGTTGTACGCCCACTAATGCTAAACTTTCAGAAGAATTTAATTCTCGAGCACGCACAGCGTAACTCCGGGAAGATGGTTAAAATTCACCAATATTACTCTGAGGATTAACGGGTAACATGTGTTTGGACAGTGAGAATATGATTTGTGCCTGAACTAACATTAACGAGTTACATATAAAAATGTATCTCAAAAATGATATGCTACACTTGAGGTACACTTGATGTAATCATCACTCATTACTGCTCCAGTCGGAGTCCTGGGGTCACCTCTGCTGTCGGATTTCCGCACGACTAGTCAGAAACAATCACCAGCTCTTGCAGTAGTCGTTCTTGCATATACTGTTTTCCTATGTTGAGGTTACCAGCCTCATATATAACCCCATAGCAAGAAACATGTCAAATTTCACATTAGTAAATAAATTGTTTACACTTACCCCAAAATTTTGGGCATACAGTCTCCTTGCACAAATTTAGACTCGACACAGCTCTGCATTAGATGCTTCGAATCACTTAGGTCTGGAAATTATAGTTAATTCCTCTGGCTGCGGGTGTTCTGTTAAATCACTTGCCTGGAAAAACGTTTTTTAAATTCCTCTATGACTTGGTCTGGGAAATTGAGTTAATTCCTCTGACGGCGGATGTTCTGCGAAATCGCTGGCCTGTGAAAACTTTTGTTTTATTCCTCTATGACTGGTGATCAAATTCCTAAGTTTCCAGTCTTGTATTAAAATTGCGGGTTTACTTGTGAATTCCACAGCTGCCTAATACTCGATCTGTTACTTATAGTTGTGGAGTTTCTAAGTCCAATGTCTCCTTTTTCTTTCTGGCTTTTAGTAATCGCCAGTATGACGTTTGCGCTGCAGTGTGTGTACTGACTTTGATTTCCCTACATTATATCTCACAATCTTCAGTTCAAAGTCCAGCTGTGTTTCAGCCTAATTTTCCAATGAGATACGTTGTATATTCCGGCCTCTCAAATCAACCAATCCAATCGAATCTCGTTCAGCATTACGTGGGTAGGGGTGCTTCGAATTAAAAAAATACCCTCACGTGTTTCAAAATATTAAATTTAATATCCACGTGTGACCTCTTCATATCGTTGCGTCAGACTTTGCCGGCATCTTGTGCTATATTCACAAACAAATGTTGTGCACTGATACTGCCCCGATGCTATCGTCTGCAAATCTTGAGTTTCCAGACAGATTCATCTGTAATCTCGATACCGAACGTACATCGGAAGCGATTACCTCATTATCTCCCGTCTTGTGCAAACATAGGGATGGTCGCCAGCCACCTGGAATCCAGTGACGGACAGTCACGTTCAAAGGGATCAATAAAGATGACCGTCTCTATCAAATGCGGCCAGACGAATGAAGCGAAAACTTATCAGTCGCTGATCGGTCAAACTATATGGCGTTATTACAGTTCTGTCTGGGATCGGCTCAAAGCAAACATGTGAAAATTAAAGATAGTCCCGTGGCCGATACTTCCGTAGGGGTGTAGAGTGTTAGAGACTTCACCCTACTGATCCAACGTAGAGAGCAAAATAATGAATGAAAGGGCAAAAATTATGCCAAAAAATAGCGATGAGTGAGAGGAAGAGAAAAATGAAGAAACAAAGTGATACTGCCAGAGTGGACGTGAGATCGCACAACCGTATCGTTACAAATGGAATACATTAGTTAAACATACCACGAATCACACACAGACATCTATATCGTGTAAGAAGAAATACTAAATAACACTCTACACAACTATCGTAAAATATTAAAAGACACTCACTTCACAACTACTAGAAAATATTAAAAGACACTCACATCACAACTACTAGAAAATATTAAAAGACACTCATCACAACTATTAGAAAATACTAAAAGACACTCACTTCACCACTACTAGAAAATATTAAAAGACACTCACATCAAATCTACTGCAAAATATTAAAAGATACTCACATCACAACTACTAGAAAATATAAAAAGACACTTACATCACAACTACTAGAAAATATTAAAAGACACTCATCACAACTACTAGAAAATATTAAAAGACACTCACATCACAACTACCAGAAAATATTAAAAGACACTCATCACAACTATCACAAAATATTAAAAGATTCTCACATCACTTCTACCAGAATATATTAAAAGACACTCATCACAATTACCAGAAAATATTAAAAGACACTCATCAGAACTACCAGAAAATATTAAAAGACACTCATCACAACTATCACAAAATATTAAAAGACACTCATCACAACTATCACAAAATATTAAAAGACACTGATCACAACTACCAGAAAATATTAAAAGACACTCATCACAACTATCACTAAATATTAAAAGACACTCATCTCAACTATAACAAAATATTAAAAGACATTGATCACAACTATCACAAAATATTAAAAGACACTCATCACAACCATCACAAAATATTAAAAGACACTCATCAAGACTATCACAAAATATTAAAAGACACTCATCATAACTACCAGAAAATATTAAAAGACACTCATCACAACTACCAGAAAATATTAAAAGACACTCATCACAACTATCACAAAATATTAAAAGACACTGATCACAACTATCACAAAATATTAAAAGACACTCATCACAACCATCACAAAATATTAAAAGACACTCATCAAGACTATCACAAAATATTAAAAGACATTCATCATATCTACCAGAAAATATTAAAAGACACTCATCACAACTACCAGAAAATATTAAAAGACACTCATCACAACTATCACAAAATATTAAAAAACACTCATCACAGCTATCACAAAATATTAAAAGACACACACATCACAACTGCCACAAAATATTAAAACACACTCACATCACAACTACCACAAAACATTAAAAGACACACACATCACAACTACCACAGAACGCAAGAAGGTAACCATCACTTCCACCACAAAAAACTAGAACGCCATTTGAATAACCAGATAAGATGAGGAATCACTGTTGTACACTAATAGGCCAGATACGATGGTCTGGTTACAGGCTTGAGACATGTTTGCAGAAGTGTAGTGGCTGCCTCAGTGTATGATCTACTACAACTACTGTGTCTGAAAGGACAGGCTCGGTTAAAAGGCGGAAAAACTTTCGTGCTGGCTGCGAAGCAACCACAACGGGCTATGTAATTCATAGCAGTAAGTTATATACAATAAATGTTTATTGTCATAATTGTCTCAAGCTAGTAGCATGTGTAAAACCAGGTGTGAAGTTAAAAGTCACAACCAAGGTGGGGGTGGTGTAATTCATAACGCAGGTGAAAAAGAAAAAAAAACAACACCAGGCTGTTGACACTTGGGAGTCATTACCCACGTGGGCCCGCATCCGTCCAGTACAAAGGAGATAAAAGGACCACAACAATTGTCTGACTGGGGGACACCTCTGATGGTCAGATTGCCTCATGTTGTAACGCTCTGCGTATAGTTTGCTGTCATAAATGACACTCACCTCACTTACCACGAACTACTAGAAGACATCCATGTCACCTGTCACGAAATACTAGAAGATATCCATGTCACCTGTCACGAAGTACTAGAAGACATCCATATCACCTTTCACGAAATACAAGAAGACAGTTATAACACGAACATAGAAATCCTAGAAAACATTAACAAGTGCCAATACTTACCGTATTTAGAAAGAATAGACGTCCACGAGTGGCATTAATTACAAAGTAAGACTTCAGCTTGGCTCTGTAACGTGGAGAACAGCAAGCACGACAAAGAAGGTACAGACTTTAATACACTGGTGCTGGCGTAAAATAGAACGGTTAAATTGGTATGACTGCTGACATAATATAGAACGGTTAAATTTGGTATGACTGCTGGCGTAAAATATAACCGTTAAATTGGTATGACTACTAGCATACAATAGAACGGTTCAATTGGTATGACCGCTAACGTAAAATAGAACGGTTCTATTGGTATGACCGCTAGAGTAAAACAGAACGTTTCTACTCGTATTGACATGACGTTTGAGTGCAACAGAACGGTTAAATTTGTATGACAGCTGGCGTAAAATAGAACGGTTAAATTGGTATGACCGACCGCGAAAAATAGAACGGTTCTATTGGTATGACCGGTAGCGTAAAATAGAACAGTTCAATTGGTATGACCGCTAGAGTAAAATATAACGTTTCTATTGGTATGACCGCTAGCGTAAAATAGAACGTTTCTATTGGTATGACCGCTAGCGTAAAATAGAACGTTTCTATTGGTATGACCGCAAGCGTACAACAGAACGGTTCTATTGGTATGACCGCTAGCGTACAACAGAACGGTTCTATTGGTATGACCGCTAGCGTACAACAGAACGGTTCTATTGGTATGACCGCTAGCGTACAACAGAACGGTTCTATTGGTATGACCGCTAGCGTACAATAGAACGGTTCTATTGGTATGACCGCTAACGTATAATAGAATGGTTCTATTGGTATGACCGCTAACGTACAACAGAACGGTTCTATTGGTATGACCGCAAACGTACAACAGAACGGTTCTATTGGTATGACTGCTAACGTACAACAGAACGTTTCTATTGGTATGATCGCTAAAGTACAACAGAACGGTTCTATTGGTATGACCGCTAACGTACAACAGAACGGTTCTATTGGTATGACCGCTAACGTACAACAGAAAGGTTCTATTGGTATGACCGCTAACGTACAACAGAACGGTTCTATTGGTATGACAAGACCACAAATGCTACGTGTAGTTCCCGGAGGTCTCTGAAGAGACAAAGACAGAACATGACTACTACACATGTATGCCTGTCGGTCGGTTGGTCGTACAGTGCGACTTATAGTGGGACAAAATGGCCCAGAAACCACCAACTGTAAGGGCATGGGAATTTTTGTAACAGACTTCCTGCAAAGGGGAGTAGCTAGAGTGGATGATGAAGATCACAAAAAAGTGATAGTAAAAAATAAGAAAATGAGCATTACAGGACGGTCCATGTTCTCGACTCATCAAAGTAAAATTTTGTAGGCAGACTAAATGAAAAATTAAAACACACGCACACACACACAGTGGCGGATTTAGGCATAGGCCACTTTAAGCTTTTGCCTAGGACCTCGCGCTTTCAGCCCTCTCGGGCATAATCAATTTGCTTTTTGATTCATCGGGAATTTTATTTTAAAAGGTGCCTCACAAGTTCACACTTGCCTACAGCCTGGCACAACCTAACACCGCCACTGCACGCACACACACACACACACACACACACACAGACACACACACACACACATTCGAGAGAGCGGATGGTACAGGGCAGGACGGTTTGGGGTGAAGTGATAAAGGCTTGTGTTCCAGTCGGAGCTGAGGAGTTATGATAATCACCATCATTTTCCGTCGCGCTCCTCACGGAGCACAGAGCCACAACTGAAGCTGGTCCCCTGGTGGGTAGCCTGTACCTCCTCTAGGCACATGCTCTTGCATATCAGTAATGATAATGCCGGCTTACATATGCCACTTAATACAAACCAATACCTATGCGTACTGCCAACTACAAAGGGCATATACTCACGTGTTACTAAAGACCACAGGCGTCCAAGTGTATTACTAAGCATGTACATCTCCACACATTACACTACCTACCAAAACGAAATAAACACAAACAATGAACACACGAACCAGCAAATACTAATGAGATATCTCCACACTCCGCTATGAACGGAATACAGTTCTCATTGCTGGCCCTTGTGGTGAAGTGGGATGACAGATAAACAATTTAATTTAATCCACTACTCTTGACAACACTGTGACACTCACATACATATAACACTCTATGAGAATATCTTAAGGAGTCACTGATAACTTTTCAAATAACAATATGTATTCATGGTTATCATAAAGGTATATGTGTCCTGATTCAAATACAAAGGAACCAGGAATCACAATCAATTTTAATTACAAGTATATGTACAGACTTTATCAATATGAATATTGTAGTGACATATATTATTAAAATATCCTATGTGTGTCAGTTGTGTAGTGGTAATATGAGGTAATACTGGTTTTGTTTTGTTCAAGCTCTGTTGGTATTTGTCATCATGACTTCAATAGTTTGTCTTTTGGGACTAGTATTGGAGATGTTCTCAGTTCCTGATATTAAGACAATTAAATTCCCCTCTGAATGTTATTTTTATAAAGTCTCTGTCCGACTCTGGATTCAGCAAAGCTCTGACCAGGTGCTGCTCAATACCATCAAGACCACGGTCCCTGAAAACAAGAAGGATGTACCTTCTACTTCATAACTAATTGATACTCTAGTTCTACACTGAGCACAATACAACACAAACATTGAGTTCAGAGCGTTAGGCCAACTGTCAGCTTCATCTGAAATACTTTATACCAGTATTTACCTCCTTAATGGTTACCACGCCTCTGCACTTCCAGCATTATTTCTGTCTAATCAATCATCCAGGTGTCAGTGTACTATTTGGCCATTCCATGCCGTTTTACTTCCCTCCGACACCCTCTGTTCAGGCTGGAGCATTATAGGCTGTATCTCCTGTTTGCCACTGAACTACACATATATATACAGGCATAAATTAACAATTTACATTCAATTTTCATTAAAAGATACTGAATGGTTCAAGCTTACCACAATTTCATGGAAATAAACACAGATACGTTGATTAGCAATGAATTCTGGCACAATTACTGGCACAAATTCCCATCTGCTTATGTTCCAGGCTTTTATTTAACACAAATATGAGCTGGCTTCAACGCACTGATGCTTTATCAAGCTTATTTAAACAAGTGGTTTCGAACTAACGCTCCTAAGTGATTATATCAGCGAGTCTAGCCAATGAGGCCCCGTTTCGACAAGTGTTTGAAAAAATGTTACCTTCCCCCGTCTCCCCTAACAACCAAGATAGTATTTATAGCCCGACCAATCGTGGTTAGTCTTTCATTTGTTGCGCTCCAATCAATTTGGAGTTTACATGGTAGGCTAATTCTGTAACGTAAGATTTTTTTCAAACACGTTATAAAAAAATTTTATGAGCAGAAATGATTCCATGCTGTCAGGCATCCCCACTATTTTATTTTGGTTATAATTTATTAATTCCTGGACTATTTGCGTAACGTTTTACATATTCTTTGTCAGCAAGCCCTAAGGAACCCAAATATCCAAATTTAAAAGAGCTACGTGGCTGCGTTCAAAATATGCAATTTCTTCTACCTCCTGTTTCGAAGATGTGCTGTCTGGGTACTGTAATGTTTTCACACGTAAACCCATCTATTGTTATCTTTCCTAATAAGCGTTTTTTTATGATTTTAAAACCTAACTCTGGGAAGGGTAGTGAATTTATCACTGTCCGTCTGAAAAAAAAGTTAGTGCATGTAGTCTTACACGCGTGATGGCAGCATTTGTGTATCGCGCGACGCGTGTTGCATGCGTTCCTGATTTTCAGCCCTCCCTCTCTCTTTATCCTTTAGTCCATCTGTTCGTTCGTTCCGCCGTGTATAAAATGGAATGAATGAAATATTTAAATTAGGTCATTGATCCGCTGGGTATCTCAATGTTTTTCCAAGAAATACAGCACACGTTTCATTGAAGAACGCGGGTAATAATACAGTAAGCTTTTATATCAACGTGAAAGCGTTACAATTTGCAGACGTAGCAGAAAACAAGGGGGATTTCGAGTACATTCTGTGTGACAGCACTGTTATTTTTCCATTGCTCTTCTCTTTATTAATTTTATTTGTTAGGCTTCATATTTACCTAATAATTTATATATGTGGATTAGAATATTCCACGACACCTCCCCTCTTAAAACAGACATTATATGTCAGTCCTTTATTCTATATACACATACAGAAATTTATTATTATTTCTGGGGTTTACGGTGATTCTCATCACACGGATGGCGGCTTAAAAAATCAGCTCCCAAATTGGTTTTTCCAGATATATACTCGATGCTAAAATTATAGGGAGCCAGAAGTAAAGACCATCGGAGTAACCTAGAGTTCTCATGCTTAGCCTGTGCTAGAAACGATAAAGGTTTGTGGTCTGTTTGCAACTTAAATGCCTTCCCATATAGATAAATATTGAATTTCTTTATCGCCCATATTACTGCAAGACATTCTTTTTCGCTAGTTGAGTAGTTGATTTCAGCTTTATTCAACTTTCTGCTAGCATATGCCACTGGGCTTAATTCCCCATCCAATGCATCTGATTTCTGTAGTAGAGTTGCACCTAACCCAATATTACTTGCATCCGTCCTTACTATGAATTCTTGACTTAAGTCAGGTAATTTCAAAATGGGTTTACTTGTGAGCTTTTCCTTCAATTCTGGTAAGTCATTTCACATTGTGGTGTCCATGTAATGCGATCTGGATGTCCTTTACGTGTCAATTCAGTTAACGGTGCACATATGGAATTAAAGTCCTTGATATACTTCTGGTAGAAACCACATAATGAGACAAAGGATCTCACGTCCTTCTTGGTTTGTGGTCTCGGGGCTTTCTGTAGTTTCTCTAAATTCTTTGGGTCAGGGGTCATGTTTCCCTGATAAACTGTGTGTCCCAAAAATTCCAATTCTTTACATCCAACGCAACATTTGGTTGGTCGGGCTGTTAAATTTGCCTCCCTAAGTCGATTAAACAGCATGTTCAGAGAGTCAATGTGTTCCTCAAAGGTTTCTGTTGCTATAAGGATATCATCCATAAAATTTGTTATACAGGGATTATTCAGAGGATCCAATAATTTTCTCATCATTCTAGAGAAGACACTAGGCGCATTCTTCAATCCAAATGGCAATCTATTAAACTCATAGTGTCCTTCTGAGGTACTAAAAGCTAGGTATGGTCTAACCTCAGGCTTCACTGGAATCTGATAGTATCCTTTACTCAGATCCACTTTTGAGAAATATTTAGCTTTATTTAGTCTGGCAAACAGCTGATTTGTATCCGGCAATGGATCCACCTGTCCTTCTGTAATAGCATTCAGTCTCCTGTAATCTATACAGAGTCTATGTTCTCCAGAGGGCTTCCTTAAGAGTACTACACCGGAACTATACGAAGACTCACTGTGCGAAATAATTCCTTCCTTCAATAGATAGTCTATCTCTTCCTTCAAAGCTTTTCCTTAGCAAACGGAATCGAATATGGTTTCATACAGACAGGTGTGGGGTCTATCAGTTTCATATCATATTCCAATAGGTTTGTATGCCCTGGTCGGTCTGTTAACACCTCTGCATGATTATTTAGAACCTGTTGCACTCTCTCTTTCTGATTTTTCGTTAAATGTGTACTGATTTTCACCTGTGCTGCTGTCTCACAGGGGTGTAATGGATATTCAAATGATGAAAGTGGTTCCTTTTTCATCTCCATGGCGATGGACAAGGTCAACAAGTGTGTCTCTTCCTGATGTTCTCTTTCCAAATATTTCTTCAGGAGATTCACATGATAGACTTTTTCTTTCCCCTTCTTATCTATCTTATAATTTGTTCTAGATACCTTCTCTAAAACTGTATATGGACCCTGCCATCCAATTTGTAACTTATTCTGACTCCCGGGCAAAAGAAGCAGTACCTTCTCTCCCACAGCCAAATTTCTGTCTTTCGCTTTCCTGTTATAATAGGCAGCATGTTTCTTCCTGGCTTGTTTCAAATTTTCATTGGCAAGTTTCCAACCAGTTTTTAAACGAGTGGTCAGCTCATTCACATATTGGTATGAAGATGTAATGTTTTCCTCTACCTTTTCATCAGTCCACGTTCTTAACAAAGCTACATATGGACCTTTAATTGTGTGGACCTATTTGTCCATGCACCGGTATGGTCTCTTCCACTCGAAGCTTTATAGTGATGATTTTTCCTCCCAGAATTATCATTCACAAAACGACCGCTACCAATTTTTCTTTTGGGGCTGTCTCCCCACTTAAAATTCTTGATGAGAGATTTCCTCTCTACATCTTCTTCCTCCAGTTTGTTTAAGTCCGATTGAGGGATTGTCGGCTTATCCTGGGGTAAGACATCTGTTTGCACTCTCCGCATAGTGGCCATTGTAAAACAGTTAAGTGAAGCTTGTCCGTGAAAAGGGGCTTCCCATTCCATTTGGTCCACTTTATCAAATTTATATCTCTTTTTATTATCAGGCCTAATTTTGCCTCGTGGCGTGTCCAGGTCCTGATTCATGTTCCCACTTGTGGGTGTTCCCTCATGTGCTATGCTACACCTTTCTACAAAATTCTCAATGTCCCATCTTGCTTTGGGCCAATAATAATTGTGAGCCACCTTTTGAATGATGGTACCTATCTTCTCATGGTCCCCATCTGGTTTCACATGTAAGCTCCTTATTAAGTCTGCCCTATATCTTTTTGGAAGAACCAGCTGTCCGTGACTTTTGGATCTAGCTCCAGTCTTCCTATACATCAACTTGTTTTTCATGTAAAAATCTCCCTTGCCTGGAGTTGTATGACAAGTTGACAATTTTCTGAAACAAGGCTTGAGTGTTTTATCCCCAGCCTGTGCCTTCCTCATCTCTTCTGGAGTGGTATCCAACATAATATCCTCCTCCTGTCTTGAGGTCGACCTGACCTGAAGGGTTTGCCATATACACAGGTTTCCTTCTGCAACGGTCAGTGTCATGATTGTCCATCTGACAATTCTTACACCACCTTTTTCCTTGGTTGAAAGATTTTCTTTCATCATATTTCCTTTCATCGAATTGTGGGAATTTATTTTTTATTTTCATACCGTGGCCTATCAAATTGGTGCTTACCTTTGTTTTGATCCCTAGGATCAAATTTATTAAAGTTCTGTGGTGCCCTAAAGTTGTCCACTTGTTTCTTTTTATTACCTGTTACCTCTGCTTGAGCTGCTTGATACCTTTCAGCAACATTTAGCAACTCATCCAGCCTCTCTGCACCTTGTTCCATGAGAAACTTTCTCAGGTCTGGAGCCATGGACTCTCTTAGTTGCTCTATAAGGACCATTTCCTTAAGATCTTGGGTTTTCCCAGAGAAGTCCATTTCTCCAAGTATGTCTCTATTCGTGCAGAGAACTGGTGATAGGTTTCACCTGACAGTAGTTTAGCATTC
Organism: Oreohelix idahoensis; assembly: GCA_024509875.1. NCBI lineage: Eukaryota > Metazoa > Mollusca > Gastropoda > Stylommatophora > Oreohelicidae > Oreohelix > Oreohelix idahoensis. The sequence continues at coordinate 133,761 of JAMPIV010016031.1, forward strand.
CTAAATTTTTTCCTATAGAATTCTGCATTCTTTTCATATCTTAACAAAAGAGCCTGCTTTAGCATGTCATAATTTTCCTGATCACCTCTGCTCATTTTTGCAAAAACTTCATAAGCTGCCCCACGAAGTCCCTGAGATAACTTTAAGCTCCACCTTTCTCTCTCTAACCCATACGTGGTAGCTAATAGTTCATATCTATTTATATAGCTCTCAATATCATCGTCTTTCTCAACAAAATGATCTAAATGAAAGTTCATAGCTGAGGTTGAGGCTCCCTGAGTAACCGTAGCATCAGAGGCAAAGGGACTGGCACCATTTTCAGGAGCATGGCCTTGAAACTCAAACTCCCTTAGTCGTAACTCATGTTCCCTTTGTAATCTCTTCTCCTCCTTTTCTGCTTCCCTCTCTGCAGTCAATCTTCTTTCTTCTGCAGCTACTTTCTTCTCTTCTCTTTCTGCAGCTAATCTTTTGTCTTCTCTTTCTGCTTCCAATTTCTTAGCCTCAGCCTCAATCTGCAACCTCTTAGTTTCAGCCTCAGCTTCAATCTGCAACCTCTTAATTTCCCTTTCAGCCTCTAACTTTCTTTCGGCTTCAAACCTTCTTTCTTCGCGTTCAATAAATTTGTCACATTCCGTAGTAACATAGGCAACCATAACTTGCCCATCTAATCCTAACTCCTTTGCAGTCTGAACAGCAGCAGATCGAAACTTGGCCAGGTCCGCCATTGTCTATCAGGTAAGTTTCTACAATGTCTAACCAACAATTTAATCTCTAAATATATCTAATGGACAACACAGGCACCGTGAGCTCAACCTTATTTAATTCCACCCAAGGATACCTTTTAATTCTTATATTCCCTGAAGTGAATTACCCCCAATATTTTTAATAGGGAAAGATTCAAAATCCCAAGAGCGAGACCCCAATATATATGTGGTGAAGTGGGATGTTATAAATATTTATAGGGGACTTAGTGTACTGACTGAGATCAGCTGTGAAGGTATCTATATCTATTAAGAGTAGTGTATTATAGATAACCTTACTTGCTACCACATATCTATATATCTCAGTCAGAATTATTCTGGAATAGTGTGATGACTACGTTATGTGTCTAGGGTATGTGTATGATGAAGTGTAAGTCACAACAACAGACAGATAAACAATTTAATTTAATCCACTACTCTTGACAACACTGTGACACTCACATACATATAACACTCTATGAGAATATCTTAAGGAGTCACTGATAACTTTTCAAATAACAATATGTATTCATGGTTATCATAAAGGTATATGTGTCCTGATTCAAATACAAAGGAACCAGGAATCACAATCAATTTTAATTACAAGTATATGTACAGACTTTATCAATATGAATATTGTAGTGACATATATTATTAAAATATCCTATGTGTGTCAGTTGTGTAGTGGTAATATGAGGTAATACTGGTTTTGTTTTGTTCAAGCTCTGTTGGTATTTGTCATCATGACTTCAATAGTTTGTCTTTTGGGACTAGTATTGGAGATGTTCTCAGTTCCTGATATTAAGACAATTAAATTCCCCTCTGAATGTTATTTTTATAAAGTCATTTCAAGATGAGGGGACATAATGTTGAGCTCAGCTGGCCAAATCAGCTTATCTTGCGTGATGGCGGCAGGGAAAGACTCCTCTGCTCGAATTCTCCTCTGGGCTCTGGAGACACCTCACTGATAGCTAAATGGACCAAGGAGTATGCTGTCCGACTCTGGATTCAGCAAAGCTCTGACCAGGTGCTGCTCAATACCATCAAGACCACGGTCCCTGAAAACAAGAAGGATGTACCTTCTACTTCATAACTAATTGATACTCTAGTTCTACACTGAGCACAATACAACACAAACATTGAGTTCAGAGCGTTAGGCCAACTGTCAGCTTCATCTGAAATACTTTATACCAGTATTTACCTCCTTAATGGTTACCACGCCTCTGCACTTCCAGCATTATTTCTGTCTAATCAATCATCCAGGTGTCAGTGTACTATTTGGCCATTCCATGCCGTTTTACTTCCCTCCGACACCCTCTGTTCAGGCTGGAGCATTATAGGCTTTATCTCCTGTTTGCCACTGAACTACACATATATATACAGGCATAAATTAACAATTTACATTCAAATTTCATTAAAAGATACTGAATGGTTCAAGCTTACCACAATTTCATGGAAATAAACACAGATACGTTGATTAGCAATGAATTCTGGCACAATTACTGGCACAAATTCCCATCTGCTTATGTTCCAGGCTTTTATTTAACACAAATATGAGCTGGCTTCAACGCACTGATGCTTTATCAAGCTTATTTAAACAAGTGGTTTCGAACTAACGCTCCTAAGTGATTATATCAGCGAGTCTAGCCAATGAGGCCCCGTTTCGACAAGTGTTTGAAAAAATGTTACCTTCCCCCGTCTCCCCTAACAACCAAGATAGTATTTATAGCCCGACCAATCGTGGTTAGTCTTTCATTTGTTGCGCTCCAATCAATTTGGAGTTTACATGGTAGGCTAATTCTGTAACGTAAGATTTTTTTCAAACACGTTATACAAAAATTTTATGAGCAACGCGTGTTGCATGCGTTCCTGATTTTCAGCCCTCCCTCTCTCTTTATCCTTTAGTCCATCTGTTCGTTCGTTCCGCCGTGTATAAAATGGAATGAATGAAATATTTAAATTAGGTCATTGATCCGCTTTCTCAATGTTTTTTATACAGCACGTTTCATTGAAAGCGTTACAATTTGCAGACGTAGCAGAAAACAAGGGGGATTTCGAGTACATTCTGTGTGACAGCACTGTTATTTTTCCGCAAGCTGCCAGATACAGATGCCTTATTATTATTTTATTGTACGTCTATTTTAATTCTCTTACTTCTCATCTTTTCATTTCAATTCATCTTTTCTTCATGCATGTTTATGTTAATACGATATCCACTGGTGAAAATGTATTCCTCGGAATGTTGTGATGTTACGCTGATGTCTTTAGTCAATCTGCTTGTTTCTATTCTATTTTGACGTTATCAATCAACTGACAACATTAATAGACTAACTTAACTTTAATTAACCTTTATGAAATTTAACACAAATTAAACAGGATAGTAAGATAGTTGTAATGTTATCTGGAAAACGTCGCCTAAAACTCTTTAAATCTCTAACTTAGAGATTTTGTCTTATATTTGATTACAGTAAATAATGTGTTAATTAATCTTTTTAAATACTGATTTTTAAAACATTGTTTTCCAAATACGTTCAGCACAGGGCCGCCCTTATGCCGATTTAACTTATTTAACTCATTCGGACCCCACGCTCACAGGGGGCCCAGCACTTTTTTCCGACCTGTACCTTTAACAAAATTAGGAACGAAGATCATTTCAAATTTGATATCAGGAATGTGTGCTATTACATGGTATTAACAATAAATCAGTATTTATGTATCGTCGGATTGCCGGAATGGGCTGTCGCGGTTAAGGTACCGGGTTATGCGCAAGTCTTCTTCTTCTTTGATCCTTAGCCGACGACCGTGAAAGCAGTCAGTGGCCATCACGCCTAGTGGCGTCTTGTAGGGCAACAACAAATTGATTCCACTTTGCTCGGTCGGTGGCCATCCTTCGTACAGTGCCACAACTCTGGTTCATTCTTTGCATCTCAGTCTCCACAGTCCTCCGCCAGGTTGTTTTTGGTCGGCCTCTCTTTCGTTTTCCTTCAGGGGTCCAATGCATAGCTGTTCTTGTGATGGCATCGGGGTCTCTTCTTGAGGACATGACCAACCCAGCTCCATCGTCTGCCAGCTATGATGGTGTGCATGTCCTCTTGCTTGCTCCGAGTAAGCAGATCTTGGTTAGTGATGGTATTCGGCCAAAAGATTCGGTGAATTTTTCTTAGGCATGTTGTGTATGCGCAAGTCTACCCAGCTTTAAAGGTTACCTAACTCTGCAATCGAGGAGGGGATGTCAAAGATAGCGAGGAAGGGAACTAGGTACCCTCACCTCTCGAAGATGGACCTACTCAAGTCTCTAACACGTCACTCCCCTACAGCAGTATTGACTATGGAACTATCATTACCTATATTTATTACCTATATTTATTACCTATATTTATTACCTATATTTTAAAATAAAACTTGTTACAACAAATGTATAATCTTAAATCCAGGGAGCCCTACACATCGGTCCCGGCCATTACTAAGGTCAATCTTGGTCACGTACCACCAAAAGAGCCCCGCCCTGTCACGTATAGAAAAGCATTCCCCTGAAACATGGACTATGACATTTTTCAAATGTTACACCACTACAGAGAAACGTGGTTATTTTTTTAATGTGTATAAATTTGTTTGTGTCCTTGAGTTGACCTTCCCAGCCAGCTGTGTTGCTGTTATTCAAATGTTCTTGAAGTACGCCTTTAATAAAAACGACTTTCTGGCCCGTGTAGTTCGGTTGGGGGAGAGGGGGTGGGGGTGTGGCTGCGAAGACGAACACACAAGAATAACAGTACTGATGTAACAATCATGCTGACCTGCGATAGGTATACGATTTGGCATTGCCCATCATGATGTAAAAATAAATATACAAAAGAGACTCCACGGTGCGAGCCAGGATAGACGTGCATGGTCAATAGCAAAGTTCTTCAATAATGACAGTTCGTAGCGTCGCCCTTGGCGTCTCTGACTAAACGCGTCAGATGCCTTAGTCACTTGGACACATAGGTGCAACTTGGCACTCCCCGCCAATTGCACATATCAGGCTGTAGTATAATAGCCGAAAGCACAGGCCTCGTCCTGACGTCGGCCGTGTACTTCTGTTAAATAGGTTATCATCAACCCGGCAGTAATACTTATTGTAGATAGAAGTTCCGCCAATCTGCGGCTCCCACAATGTATCTTCGTCACTGGATTTCTGGACAATATAAGACTAACAGTCTTGGATGGCTACCTCGAGCACAAATATATAAGTTCTGAAATGGCGGATCAGTGAGCTGCTGTTCACCCTAGGTAATCCTTTACATGTTCTGCCACCGAAAAGCGTAATAATGCATAAAGGTCGGTATTACCTGGCAAATGAATCCTCAGAACATCACAAGGAATTCTGTCGTCATCCCGACGCACAGAGATTCACTGGGGAAAACTGCCATAGCAGTTACTTCGAAGATTCTCCCCGAAAAACAATGGACTCTTGGTCCCTTCAGAAAAACAGGACCTCCCGGCTTCCCGGAAGTATATCTCACCCCCGCTTAAAAAACCTTCCCATCGGCCTACGGATGTCAGCTGAACCTACAGGTATCTTGCCAGGATGACAGCTAAGGTATCTTGCCAGGATGACACAGCTTACGATACAAACATAAGCAAACAACTTGACAGATGACTCCGTCGAAAATGACAGCAACAGGTATCTTTTGCCCGTGTAGTTCAGGATGGCTGCGAAGACGAATAAAGAATAGAGCTACTGATTCCCCATGCATGTCGTAAGAGGCGACTAGTACACGAGGTTTTTGCCTGGGACTGGAAACCTCATGATGTAAAATAAATAGCTACAAAACCCACTGCTGCAAGACTCCACGAGTGATACGGTGCTAGTATCTTGCCAGGATGGCAGCTGGTGGTATCTTGCCAGGATGGCAGCTGGTGGTATCTTGCCAGGATGCCAGCTGAAGGTATCTTGCCAGGATGGCAGCTGGTGGTATCTTGCCAGGATGCCAGCTGAAGGTATCTTGCCAGGATGGCAGCTGGTGGTATCTTGCCAGGATGGCAGCTGAAAGTATCTTGCCAGGATGGCAGCTGGTGGTATCTTGCCAGGATGGCAGCTGGTGGTATCTTGCCAGGATGCCAGCTGAAGGTATCTTGCCAGGATGCAAGCTGAAAGTATCTTGCCAGGATGCCAGCTGAAGGTATCTTGCCAGGATGCCAGCTGAAGGTATCTTGCCAGGATGCCAGCTGAAGGTATCTTGCCAGGATGCCAGCTGAAAGTATCTTGCCAGGATGGCAGCTGGTGGTATCTTGCCAGGATGCCAGCTGAAGGTATCTTGCCAGGATGCCAGCTGAAGGTATCTTGCCAGGATGCCAGCTGAAGGTATCTTGCCAGGATGCCAGCTGAAGGTATCTTGCCAGGATGCCAGCTGAAGGTATCTTGCCAGGATGCCAGCTGAAGGTATCTTGCCAGGATGCCAGCTGAAAGTATCTTGCCAGGATGGCAGCTGGTGGTATCTTGCCAGGATGCCAGCTGAAGGTATCTTGCCAGGATGCCAGCTGAAGGTATCTTGCCAGGATGCCAGCTGAAGGTATCTTGCCAGGATGCCAGCTGAAGGTATCTTGCCAGGATGCCAGCTGAAGGTATCTTGCCAGGATGCCAGCTGAAGGTATCTTGCCAGGATGCCAGCTGAAGGTATCTTGCCAGGATGCCAGCTGAAAGTATCTTGCCAGGATGGCAGCTGGTGGTATCTTGCCAGGATGCCAGCTGAAGGTATCTTGCCAGGATGCCAGCTGAAGGTATCTTGCCAGGATGCCAGCTGAAAGTATCTTGCCAGGATGCCAGCTGAAAGTATCTTGGCAGGATGCCAGCTGAAAGTATCTTGCCAGGATGCCAGCTGAAGGTATCTTGCCAGGATGCCAGCTGAAAGTATCTTGCCAGGATGGCAGCTGGTGGTATCTTGCCAGGATGGCAGCTGGTGGTATCTTGCCAGGATGGCAGCTGAAGGTATCTTGCCAGGATGGCAGCTGAAGGTATCTTGCCAGGATGGCAGCTGGTGGTATCTTGCCAGGATGCCAGCTGAAGGTATCTTGCCAGGATCGCAGCTGGTGGTATCTTGCCAGGATGGCAGCTGAAAGTATCTTGCCAGGATGGCAGCTGGTGGTATCTTGCCAGGATGGCAGCTGGTGGTATCTTGCCAGGATGCCAGCTGAAGGTATCTTGCCAGGATGCAAGCTGAAAGTATCTTGCCAGGATGCCAGCTGAAGGTATCTTGCCAGGATGCCAGCTGAAGGTATCTTGCCAGGATGCAAACTGAAAGTATCTTGCCAGGATGGCAGCTGGTGGTATCTTGCCAGGATGCCAGCTGAAGGTATCTTGCCAGGATGCCAGCTGAAGGTATCTTGCCAGGATGCCAGCTGAAAGTATCTTGCCAGGATCGCAGCTGGTGGTATCTTGCCAGGATGGCAGTTGAAAGTATCTTGCCAGGATGGCAGCTGGTGGTATCTTGCCAGGATGGCAGCTGGTGGTATCTTGCCAGGATGCCAGCTGAAGGTATCTTGCCAGGATGCAAGCTGAAAGTATCTTGCCAGGATGCCAGCTGAAGGTATCTTGCCAGGATGCCAGCTGAAGGTATCTTGCCAGGATGCAAACTGAAAGTATCTTGCCAGGATGGTAGCTGGTGGTATCTTGCCAGGATGCCAGCTGAAGGTATCTTGCCAGGATGCCAGCTGAAGGTATCTTGCCAGGATGCCAGCTGAAGGTATCTTGCCAGGATGCCAGCTGAAGGTATCTTGCCAGGATGCCAGCTGAAGGTATCTTGCCAGGATGCCAGCTGAAGGTATCTTGCCAGGATGCCAGCTGAAGGTATCTTGCCAGGATGGCAGCTGGTGGTATCTTGCCAGGATGGCAGCTGGTGGTATCTTGCCAGGATGCCAGCTGAAGGTATCTTGCCAGGATGCCAGCTGAAGGTATCTTGCCAGGATGCCAGCTGAAAGTATCTTGCCAGGATGCCAGCTGAAAGTATCTTGCCAGGATGCCAGCTGAAAGTATCTTGCCAGGATGCCAGCTGAAGGTATCTTGCCAGGATGCCAGCTGAAGGTATATTGCCAGGATGCCAGCTGAAAGTATCTTGCCAGGATGCCAGCTGAAGGTATATTGCCAGGATGCCAGCTGAAAGTATCTTGCCAGAATGCCAGCTGAAGGAGTTGACTCCATTCTCGACGACCAGTGAAAAGAAAAATTATGACAGTATTGACAATTTTCTCTTATCATCATCAACTACCATAATTCCCGCGGTAAGTACTCCGTCGGTCGATCGGTCAGTCACATTTTGCACACCGCATTTGCGCACTTTTTCTATTTTTAGAGAGAGTACATTAACATTCAACCACAGCTAAGGGGGTGCAACTGTGGTTGAAAGCTAGACAATGATTGTATTGTTTCCTCTTGTATGTACTCTCGCGAAAATAGAAAAGTGTGACGGTGTGTATTAAATCAACAGACAATCAATATACTCTTCTGTCCAGTTTCATTCGGGAAACGGATTTAACTCATCATTTTTCTTAATAGTAACCTTAAAATGTAAGGTTTTTTTTATTGTTTCTTCAAGACAAAATTGTAATTTAAAGTATTGCAGACTTATTATTATGGATCAAAATGATAAGAAGGCTAGAAAGAAGAGACGATAGCGTCATTCACAGCGAGCAAGCGAGACTATAAAAGAGCAGCAATAAAATACGTGTAACAGAAACAACACACTATAATTAGAAACCTGCCAATTTTGGCGGGTTGTTGCTAGTTCAATACCATAATACCCGCCGTAAGTACTTCGGTCGGTCGGTCGGTCAGTCACATTTTGCACACCGTCATTTGCGCACTTTTTCTATTTTCGAGAGAGTACATTAACTTTCAACAACATCTAAGGGGTGTAACTGTCGTTGAAAGTTAGACAATAATTGTATTGTTTCCCTTTATATGTACTCTCCAGAAAATAGAAAATGTGCGCAGATAAAGGTGTGCATGAACAGTTTGATTAACGAAAAAAGCCAACAATATGATTGATAAACAGTACATGAACTGGAGTTTCGTCAAACTTCAAACGTTTTTCTCAGAGGCAGTAAGTCGACCATGGCTTCTCAGAGGCAGTAAGTCGACCAGGGTAAGATTTTAAAAGATGCACGAACAATTACGAGATATGTTGTCTGTGATGCTGCACTGCAATTATGTCCTTCAACCGGCCCGATTCTGTTGTTCTATTTTGAATTTTCACCATTTCTTCTTCTCTTTGTAACTATATGTGTTTGCTATGTTTCTTCTCATTTGAATATATATCGTGTTTGGTATTTTTATGTAGGTAATTAAATGGGTTCTTTTTATGACGGTAGGTTTATTTCTTACTCCCACCAGTTTTACTTTCTTCTAATTTTCCGCGATCATGAAGATTTTCGTTGTTTACGGAAATTGCTATTTTCGGGCACGCCTGTATGACGCGTCAGAACCGTCACGTAACGTGATGCCATTTTTTGACACGCGGTTTTCGCGTTGTTTTCAAATCTGATTGGCGTAGGTCGCTAGTTATTTTATTTTTCTAAGCGGTTCCATTGGCCCGCGTGGATAACTTAGCACATGCGTAGGCGATCCGCGGGGGTTTTTCTCTTGTATATAATCAGTTGTTAAACTGTGGGCAAGTCTCTATCTGAAGAAATAATTGCCAGCCGTGAAGCTACGTATTTATCGTCTCCATTTGCGGGGGAAAACAGCGATATTTGGTATGTAGGAATTTTATTATCGTTTTACTTATTAGAGGGTTTTTTGAGAAATCTCGACCCGTAAGTAAAGTTCTTCGGGGACATTAACTTTAAGTTTTAAATGGTAGCGCCATCCATTATTATCTTTGAAGAACGATGTAAATGTAAAAGTGTGCATAATTCTTTCTAGGATTTTTGGCAGTAGATAGGAGCGTGTGAAGTTATGAGATACACGGGGGACTGTTGTGTAAAACCACCATTTATTCCTGTGTATTTACAAATGTAATTTTATTGGGAACTCCATTGTGTGTACGTTAATTTTATTAGGCCTTAAATGTGTGGAATGCAGTCGGAGGGTAAAGATGTATGTTATAAGTGAATTATACTGCTTAGAGGAGTAAACTATTCCTATAGCGAGATTTCATTTAATTGGGGCTTAAGTAGGAAACCTCATGGGTAATGTTAAAAGGGAGACCACGGAATTTCGGACAAAGGAGTTCCATAGTTGAAATGTTTGGACACGTGGTTAGCCATGCGTAACAGAAATAGATAAGAGTCAGACAGGTCGGGAGGTTTGTTTACTTACCTTGCAGATTTAAGTTGAACAGAAGGGGAGTAGAAGGAGCGTGAGATAGAGAGACACGTGGGTAGAAATATTTTATGTATCGTTGTGCAGAACGAGAGAAGGGGAGTAGGAGGAGTGAGATTTAAGTACCACGTGGGTAATATTATTTTATGTAGTGTTGTACATGACGAGTGAAGTACTGAGTAAGGGAGTTATAAAGATTAATTGGTTAGAGATGCGTTATGTTGGAGTTGGTATACAATAGACGCATTTTCTTTTAATTTCAGCGAGTCACGACAGGACAGTGGGTGGAGCGTAAATATGCCCATATGCAAACTTACCCACGCCAACAGGACATATCTCAGGGGTCAGAGGACTCGAGATATCGCCAGTAGCGAAAAGAAAATAACCTAAACGGTCTATTTCAATGAAGTTCAACTCTTCAGCGAGACTGGTTTAAATTGCATACAGCCAGAAATCAAGACTGTGGTTTTCCTCTAAATCCGGAGCGGGTTAAGAGAGGGAAGTAGAGAAGCTATTCAGCGGCCGAGAAGTTTTTTTTTTCGACAGTTAATCAAGCACCTCATGCTTGATACCCGAACATCAGCATCATCACCGACTTCAGGAGCAGGTGATAGGGTTAAAATACCTGGGTCCTGAAAGTAACGAGAGAAGAGCGTAACGGAGACACCGTATCATCAGTCGTCGAGGGTAGAGAGACGCTGAACCAAGGAGAAAGGGAGAGAGAGAGAGAAGGAGGGAGAAAATAGACAGGACCAGTAGGGTCTGTTCAGTATCCATTTGACGGATAGACACTGAGCCATCGTTGTAAGCCAAGTCTATTATTTTAGCATTTCCATTGGTGTTAGTTAGCGGCGCATATCGCCTAACAAGTGGAAAGCTGTGTAGACGTTCGTTGAGGAAGAGTCAACAGGACTGAGACAGCAGAAATCTTATTAGTGTTAGAGAGTGGAGGCTAAAGTTGACAGCCCCACCAAGTTAGACTTGGGTAAATCACTAACCATTTTATTTTTCCGCAGCAGGGTGGCAGAAAGAGTGAATGTGATTTGGGTCTTTCTAGTGTCTATCTAATTTAATTGTTCCTTTGTTTTTTTTAGGCCGTGCAACAGTGCACGCTATTTATGTGATTGATGTTTGATGAATTTTTATGTATGATTGTATAAATAAATATATACATACTGTATACTGGATCAGCTTCTATTCTATACTATACCTATATGTGGTCTGTATAGTGGTGTCTGTGGTCGTTTTATACACCTTATCTCCTTGTGGTTAAAGTAGTTAGAGGGGGTGATTCTATAGCTTTTCTGAAGTCACGAAGCGGCAAGGGGAGAGTCAAATCCTGGTTCTAGCCCTTGAGCCAATAGTCTCATCTGTCCACAGGCATGTCATTTTTCATCTAAATTCTATCTTCTCAGACTTTCTCATACTAGGGTCTTGTTTTCATTCAGGCAAACTCTATAAACATAAATCCACTTCGTGACAAGTGGTGGCGTTCGTCCGGTGGATCATTCTGTTGAGATCAATTATGTGATCTACATTCATAGATTGTCTCTAGGAAGTTCTGAAAAATAGATTTCTTTAAATATCCCCTAGACGTTGAGCTATTAGAACTGAAGGAGGAGACTAAGGCCTACCTGATAAGGGAAATGATATGCATAATCAGCGAGAGAAAGAGAAAGAGGACAGGTCAGCTGCCGCAGAAGCAGCGAAAGAGGACAGGGCAGCTGCCGCAGAAGCAGCGAAAGAGGAAAGGGCAGTCGCCGCAGAAGCCCAGGAGAGAAAGGCAGAGAGGGAAGCACAGGAGAAGGCAGCAGAGAGACAGCATGAACTGGCCATGCGTTCTCTGGAACTGCAGTACCGATCTTCGGAAGGCAGTTCGGCTAATGGAGATTCCCCCGGAGCAGGAGCAGCAGACACCTCAGGAAACGGAGGCCCCCGGATGGCAGCCATGAGCTTCCCATTTGACTCATTCCCTAACGGGAATGAGAAGATTGACGTGTTCTTGGAGAAATTTCAAAGGATGGCAAAAGCATACGGGTTGGATGAGAGTCTTTGGTGCCTAAAATTATCGCAATCGCTCAAAGGTCATGCGTATGAAGTGTACAACAAGATGCTCATACATGACAAGAACAACTTGAGGCACCGCGAAACGCTTTATTGCAAAGATTTCAGTGGACACCTCGTAAATGCCAAACCATGTTCAGGGAGACCAGGCCGGAGAAGGGCGAGAGTTTTGCTCAGTTTGCAGAGCGGGTGAGAAATTACTTAACCCGGTGGAGGGAACTGTCAGGACTGGCGAAAACTTTTGAAGGGTTGGAGGAGTTAGTTCTGTGTGAGCAAATTAAGGCAAACATGTCCCCCGACTTGAGGCGGTATCTGGCAGAGCAGGTTGCCCAGCAACTCAATCAGATTATCATGTTCGCCGAAAGGTTCCAGACAGCACAGGCCGAAGTACTGGGACAGAAACGGAAACACCCAGACCTGCCAAACCCAGACAAAGGAGCTTCATCATCGCAGTCGGCTACTTCATCAGCTCATCAGCAGCCAGGGCCTTCTCGCAAGGAGCCTTATTCTGGTTATAACTTGCGCCCCCAGCAGCATAACAGAGCACAGCCAACAACATCTCAGGAACCCGCTAGGAACAGAGGACATAACGACCGGTATTGTCGGAATTGTCGAACTACTTCCCACTGGACATCACGGTGCATGAACCCAGCTCATCATGCAGCTTGTTTAAGGCAGGTGAGAGTGACTAAAGGAAAAAGTGGGAACCTGTCAAGTCAGAGAAGTTGTTCTCTAATAGTGGACCAGCTGAGGTGAATGGAACGGCCACTACTTGTTTGTTTGACAGCGGGCTCACATACCCCAGTATCGTCGCTCGTCATTTGGTGAAGCCAGGGCAGTGGACAGGAGAAATAGTTGAGATTGGTGGAATTTTGAGGAGAGGTACCTCACAGCGTCTGCCCGTAGCCAATATTGTGGTGAAATGCAAGTTTGTGTCTAGCACCATCAAGGCAGCTGTAATGGCACAGCCAGCACATGATTTCATCCTGGGAAGCCCTTACTTAGTTTTGGGGAACCCAACAACACCGATCCTTGCTAATGCAAGGGGGCCTACTGCAGGCCAGAGAAGTGAAAGGGGAGAGCCCCAATATCACGGAGCCCCACGAGAGCTCAACCAACACCCATGTCTTGCGATGAAGAGGATAGTAACCTCTAAAGACAGTGGAATGTTTTTTACAGAGGTGTATTCGTCTGTCAGTCCTGTTAAGCCTAATGGCCAAACAGTGGTGACGCTTCTGATTTCGGAAGTATCTTCTTTGTCGTCGGGAATTAGGCCCCCGATGGTATTACATCTCTCAAGGGAGAGAAATACTGACAAGAATAATATGACGTATGTCCACGACCAGCACTTTTCTCAAACGGAGGAGGACAGTGGTCTGAGCTACTGTTCGCTTACAGACGGAGATGGGCCCCACCCCACTACTAACTCGCTTACAGAAAGCGGCTCTTTCAAAGAGGCGAGAAGCAAAAACGTACAGTCAGTTGCGTCCTGCTTAGTAGGGAAAGCGAATGTCACTGAGGTCAGGCGCAACCCAGTGAGAGCCCCTGGAGAGAGGGAAGAGACAGGAGGAGTCTCTAGACATCCTCTAGGCAAACCAGAGGGTAATGAATTGTTGGCTACCAGCTATATTAGCCACAGCAGTTTCAACCCCGCCCCGGTAGATGATGAGAGAAAGAAGGAACATGCGCACGGTTCTTCAGTCAACCGCAAACAGTTACGCCCTGTTACGGCGATGTCTGGCCAAGCAAGTCAGTCTATTTCAAAACACTGGGAGGTCGCACCATTTGGTAATCATTATTTACCACGCGCCACCAAGAAAATTCGTGGGCAAAGGAAACACATGAGAGGGAGGAGGAAGGGCGACCAGTCAGGTTGCAGTCGCCAGGAGGAAATCACCTGGCGTGACCCTCCCGATCCAGTACTTGCAAAGATTCTCAAAGATATGGAAAGGGGCCTGTATGATAAAGCTAATTATGACAGTGATTAGATCGGGATGTGGATCTAGATAGGGGCCAGTATGAAACCCAGAGATTTCAGTGATTTAGCACGGATTCCCGCACTTCAAAGGGAGGACTTATGTGATGCTGCACTGGAATTCTGTCCTTCAAATGGCCCGATTCTGTTGTTCTATTTTGAATTTTCACCATTTCTTCTTCTCTTTGTAACTATATGTGTTTGCTATGTTTCTTCTCATTTGAATATATATCGTGTTTTGCATTTTTATGTAGGTAATTAAATGGGTTCTTTTTATGACGGTAGGTTTATTTCTTACTCCCACCAGTTTTACTTTCTTCTAATTTTCCGCGATCATGAAGATTTTCGTTGTTTACGGAAATTGCTATTTTCGGGCACGCCTTTATGACGCGTCAGAACCGTCACGTAACGTGATGCCATTTTTTGACACGCGGTTTTCGCGTTGTTTTCAAATCTGATTGGCGTAGGTCGCTAGTTATTTTATTTTTCTAAGCGGTTCCATTGGCCCGAGTGGATAACTTAGCAGATGCGTAGGCGATCCGCGGGGGTTTTTCTCTTGTATATAATCAGTTGTTAAACTGTGGGCAAGTCTCTATCTGAAGAAATAATTGCCAGCCGTGAAGCTACGTATTTATCGTCTCCATTTGCGGGGAAAAACAGCGATATTTGGTATGTAGGAATTTTATTATCGTTTTACTTATTAGAGGGTTCTTTGAGAAATCTCGGCCCGTAAGTAAAGTTCTTCGGGGACATTAACTTTAAGTTTTAAATGGTAGCGCCATCCATTATTATCTTTGAAGAACGATGTAAATGTAAATGTGTGCATAATTCTTTCTAGGATTTTTGGCAGTAGATAGGAGCGTGTGAAGTTATGAGATACACGGGGGACTGTTGTGTAAAACCACCATTTATTCCTGTGTATTTACAAATGTAATTTTGTTGGGAACTCCATTGTGTGTACGTTAATTTTATTAGGCCTTAAATGTGAGGAATGTAGTCGGAGGGTAAAGATGTATAAGTGAATTATACTGCTTAGAGGAGTAAACTATTCCTATAGCGAGATTTCATTTAATTGGGGCTTAAGTAGGAAACCTCATGGGTAATGTTAAAAGGGAGACCACGGAATTTCGGACAAAGGAGTTCCATAGTTGAAATGTTTGGACACGTGGTTAGCCATGCGTAACAGAAATAGATAAGAGTCAGACAGGTCGGGAGGTTTGTTTGCTTACCTGGCAGATTTAAGTTGAAGAGAAGGGGAGTAGAAGGAGCGTGAGATAGAGAGACACGTGGGTAGAAATATTTTATGTATCGTTGTGCAGAACAAGAGAAGGGGAGTAGGAGGAGTGAGATTTAAGTGCCACGTGGGTAATATTATTTTATGTATTGTTGTACATTACGAGTGAAGTACTGAGTAAGGGAGTTATAAAGATTAATGGGTTAGAGATGCGTTATGTTGGAGTTGGTGTACAATAGACGCATTTTCTTTTAATTTCAGCGAGTCACGGAAGAACAGTGGGGGGAGCGTAAATTTGCCCATATGCAAACTTACCCACGGCAACAGGACATATCTCAGGGGTCAGAGGACTCGAGATATCGCCAGTAGCGAAAAGAAAATAACCTAAACGGTCTATTTCAGTGAAGTTCAACTCTTCAGCGAGACGGGTTTTAATTGCATACAGCCAGAAATCAAGGCTGTGGTTTTCCTATAAATCCGGAGCGGGTTAAGAGAGGGAAGTGGAGAAGCTATTCAGCAGCCGAGAAGTTTTTTTTTTCGACAGTTAATCAAGCCCCTCATGCTTGATACCCGAACATCAGCATCATCACCGACTTCAGGAGCAGGTGATAGGGTTATAATACCTGGGTCCTGAAAGTAACGAGAGAAGAGCGTAACGGAGACGCCGTATCATCAGTCGTCGAGGGTAGAGAGACGCTGAACCAAGGAGAAAGAGGGAGAGAGAGAGAGAGAGAGAGAGAGAAGGAGGGAGAAAATAGACAGAACTAGTAGGGTCTGCTCAGTATCCATTTGACGAATAGACACTGAGCCATCGTTGTAAGCCAAGTCTATTATTTTAGCATTTCCAGTGGTGTTAGTTAGCGGCGCATATCGCCTAACAAGTGGAAAGCTGTGTAGACGTTCGTTGAGGAAGAGTCAACAGGACTGAGACAGCAGAAATCTTATTAGTGTTAGAGAGTGGAGGCTAAAGTTGACAGCCCCACCAAATTAGAATTGGGTAAATCACTAACCATTTTATTGTTCCGCAGCAGGGTGACAGAAAGAGTGAATGTGATTTGGGTCTTTCTAGTGTCTATCTAATTTAATTGTTCCTTTGTTTTTTTCAGGCCGTGCAACAGTGCACGCTATTTATGTGATTGATGTTTGATGAGTTTTTATGTGTGATTGTGTAAATAAATATATACATACTGTATACTGGATCAGCTTCTACTCTATACTATACCTATATGTGGTCTGTATAGTGGTGTCTGTGGTCGTTTTATACACCTTATCTCCTTGTGTTTAAAGGTAGTTAGAGGGGGGTGATGCTATAGCTTTTGTGAAGTCACGAAGCGGCAAGGGGAGAGTCAAATCCTGGTTCTAGCCCTTGAGCCAATAGTCTCATCTGTCCACAGGCATGTCATTTTTCATATAAATTCTATCTTCTCAGACTTTCTCATACTAGGGTCTTGCTTTCATTCAGGCAAACTCTATAAACATAAATCCACTTCGTGAAATTGTCATAAAAGAAATGTTAGTTATTTAGTCAATTTACGGTCCATTAGATCATTATCACTGCTCCACATGTCACTTAGGAAAGGTTACTCAATGTCTTCATATTTAATACAGTCATATAATTTTCACTACAAATATCTAATGACGGTCGCCTGCAATGAAATGACCACAGAAGTGATACATGTAACAGAAACAACACACTATAATTAAAAACCTGTCAATGTTGACGGGTAAGGAAGACAGCCATAATTAATGATGAGCTTAAACGATTTCAGGTGGATATAGCTGCACTTCAAGAAACCACCTGGCGGGCTCTGGAATGGTGAGCGAGAATGACTACACATTTTATTGGCAAGGGAAAGATCTTAATAAAACTAGAGAACACGGAGTAGGTTTTGCGGTCAAAAAATCGCTAACTAAAATGGTTGAACCAGGTGAGAATGGATCAGAATTACTGTTAACGCTCCGCCTGCAAACTAGCACAGGTCCCATCACCCTTGTCAGTGTGTATGGTCCTACTCTGTACTCTGCCTCAGAAGCTAAAGATGAGTTCTATGAGAATCTAGTAACAGTCATCAAAAGCATACCTAGGCAAGAACAGCTTGTTCTCCTTGGTGACTTTAACGCTAGAGTGGGTGCCGATAATGTTTCATGGCCTTCATGTCTGAGCAGGTTTGGTATTGGCAAGATGAATGAAAATAGACAACGGCTTTTAGAGTTGTGTGTCCACCATTACCTCTGCGTGACCAACACCTACTTTCAGTCAAAACCCCAGCATAAGGTGTCATGGAGACACCCACGATCCAAGCACTGGCACCAACTGGACCTGATTCTCGTCAGAAGGCCACTTCTCAGGTCTGTGCTCTCCACGCGCTCGTACCATAGTGCAGACTGTGATACAGATCACTCCTTGGTTTGCTGCAAAATCAGAGCACAACCAAGAAAACTTTATAGTGTCAGACATGAAGGGAAACCACGCATTGATACCAGCAAGATGTCAGACCCTGTCACGATCGCTCCATTTACTGCGACCTTCAAGAAAGTGCTCAGTAGCCTTCAGCATGGTGATACTATTACAGAGAACTGGGAGCATCTACAGAACACCATTTAAAGTACTGCACTTGCCACCTTTGGTAAGAAAACGGCAAAGTCAAATAATTGGTTTGATGCTTCATCAGATGTGATGGCACCTGTCATTGAAGCTAAGCGCAGTGCTACGAATGAATACAAACGTTCACCGAGTGCCAGAACCCTACAGATCCTGAAGGCTACGAGAAGCAAAGTTCAACAAACTGCTCGACGCTGTGGAAATGACTATTGGCTCCAGCTCAGTGAGAGCATCCAGATCACAGCGCAAACAGGCAACATTAGACAAATGTATGACGGTATAAAGAAAGCACTTGGCCCCCCAAAAAAGTAAGACGGCACCGCTAAAAACCATCAACGGAGAGAAGCTAACAGATAAGGGTAAGCAGATGGAGAGGTGGGTCGAGCACTACTCTGAGCTTTACGCTAGAGAAAATACCGTTACACCCGCAGCCCTTGATGCTGTCAAATGTCTGCCAACTATGGAGGAGCTAGATGCCGAACCAACATTAGAGGAACTCAGCAAGGCCATTGATAGCTTGGCCTCTGTCAAAGCACCAGGCAGTGACGGGATTCCTCCTGATTTAATCAAATGCTGTAAGAGCACGCTATTACACACCCTGCATAGGATGCTATGCCAGTGCTGGGAAGAGACAACTATTCCTCAAGACATGCGAGATGCCAAGATTGTAACACTGTATAAAAATAAAGGAAACAGAAGTAATTGCAATAACTACAGAGGCATCTCTCTTCTTAGTATTGTTGGTAAGGTTTTTGCCAAAGTCGTCTTAATGCGACTACACAAGTTAGCTGAGCGCATATATCCAGAGTCACAGTGTGGATTCCGAGCTGGCAGATCAACAACAGACATGATCTTCTCTCTCCGCCAGCTTCAGGAAAAATCAAGAGAGCAGAAAAGGCCTTTATATATCGCCTTTATAGACCTCACAAAAGCATTTGACCTGGTTAGTAGGGATGGACTCTTCAAAATCCTCCTGAAAATAGGATGCCCTTCTAAAATGCTGGAAATGATAAAGTCATTCCGTGGCGACATGAAGGGAACAGTCCAATATGCTGGAAGCACATCACAGCCCTTTGACATACGAAGTGGTGTTAAACAAGGCTGTGTTCTGGCTCCGACCCTCTTCGGGATCTTCTTTGCCTTACTCTTGAAACATGCATTCAGAGATGCAACTGGAGGAATACGCCTTCACACTAGGTCAGATGGCCGTCTGTTTAATCGTTCAAGGCTAAAGGCAAAAACAAAAATCAGAAGGGTCACTATAAGAGACTTGTTGTTCGCTGATGATGCTGCAGTCGTCACTCAAAGCCAACAGGAGCTTCAGAGCTTGATTAATCATGTAAGGACTTTGGCCTCACAATAGGTCTAAAGAAAACGAATGTGCAGAGTCAGAATGTGAGTGCTGCACCAGTTATCACTATCGATAACTATGAATTGGCAGTGGTGCACCACTTCATATACCTAGGGTCTACCATCAACGACAAAACTTTCTCTCTGGACACAGAAATCGACTGCCGCATTGACAAAGCTGCAGCTACCTTTGCCCGCCTCACATCGCGTGTTTGAGGAAACTCCAAACTCACAACGAAGACCAAAGCTGTGGTATATAATGCCTGCTTCACCAGCACACTCCTATATGGCAGCGAGACCTGGACGACCTATGCTAAGCAAGAAAGAAGGCTCAGTACCTTCCATTTACGATGTCTACGCCACATCCTCGGCATTTCGTGGAAAGATAAAGTGACAAATGTCGAGGTGTTGTCACGTGCTGGCCTTCAAAGTATGTATACACTGCTTAGACAGCGCAGACTTCGCTGGCTTGGCCATGTTCGCCGCATGGAAGATGGTCGCATCCCAAAAGATATCTTCTACGGACAATTAGCAGATGGCAAGAGAACAGTTGGGCGACCACAGCTGAGGTTCAAAGATGTGTGCAAGAGAGATATGAGGGCACTGGACATGGATCCAGCAACATGGGAGGATGAAGCTGCCGATCGCACTAAGTGGCGATGTTGTTTACGGCGCCACCTCAGATTGGGCGAAGAGAGGCTCACACAACAAGCAGAGGAGGGGAGAAAACGTCGAAAGAAGCACCAGGAAAATAAGCAGCTGAGGGCTGTCACCTCAGGGGCGCATTCCCATAGTCAGTTATGACTGAAGGGGCTATTGTTATTATTATTATTGCTAGTAACTTAATAAAAGATGACACCGCCTCTACAACAAGAGAAAACAGCCTCACTCTACTATTTGAAAGTGAAACTTTATAGATGTTTTGAAATTAACTTTTAAAAGCAAACTAAATAGGCCAGTACATATTAGGGAAACATGTTCATAGCTTTTAAGTCGGTCCACACTCCAAGCTAACATATCTATTAACATTCTAAAACGAAAAAATGTGTCACATTGTAATCATAACCAAAAAATGTATCCTGCCTTGGCAGAATCATGCTTTACTCGAAGACAACATTTATCTTGACAGCAGGAAGATACAAACAGTACATCACGTGTTGTCTGACTCCACCCAGACACACGAGCCAGATAGATTTCGTTGTTAAAAATAGATTATAGCAACATAATAGCTGTTCCACGCTGTTAGAAAATTCTTTCTTTCTCTCTCTCGCTCTCTTTCTTTCTCTCTCTCTCTCTCTCTCTCTCTCTCTCTCTCTCTCTCTCTCTCTCTCTCTCTCTCTCTCTCAATCTGGGATGATTGCTGTATGTCCAACACAAACAGACTCCATTCACTGCTATACACGGTGTGTAGATCTATATAAAGATCTCAAAATACTGCCTCTAAGAAAGCGCTTTCTGTTCAACAAAGCTAAATTTGTTCACAAAATCCTGTCACAGAATGCTCCAACATATCTGTGGCCAATGTTCAAATACAATGAAAGACGCAGTCAACGCCTAAACAAAATACAAGTGCCCAAGCCTATGCTTGACTTATTCAAGAAAAGCTTAGCTTACTCTGCTGCTCATCTTTGGAACTATCTTCCACATTATCTAAAAGATAACAACCTCAGTCCCTATTCATACAATCGTAGACTTTTCGAATACTTTATGAGTTCTGATTATCTGCCCACCCCCCCCCCCCTTATGTGATTATTTGTCCGAACAAATGATATAATATCGAATGTAGGTTTAATGATGATGTTTGTACTTTTCAACATATTTTATTTCATGGTGATACTTAGTTTGTCAACATATTTTATGTCATGTTTATAATTAGATACTGTGAATGTGAGTATGCTATTATTTTACCTTTACAACGTTGAATTCTTTTACACTGATGGGTAAAATGTATGTGAGAATAAATGAAATCAGTATAAAAGACGAGAGAAAGGAAGGGCAGAATGTCAGACGGCCTGCGTGCCCAATCCTCAACCCTTTGAAAATAAAGTTCGTTCGTTCGTTCTCGCTCTCTCTCTCTCTCTCTCTCTCTCTCTCTCTCTCTCTCTCTCTCTCTCTCTCTTTCTCTCATTCTTTCCCGAATATATTTTTTTTTTGTAATTTACAACATAGTGTTCATAATTTTATCAGAAGAAAAAATGAATAAATTTAAAAATATTATATATTCTCCCTCTGCTACGTGGAGATAAATTATTCTGACGAGAAAGCAAGAGTCCTTCGTAAGCTAATATTTCTAAGTGACCTCAGGGCGTTTAGAATGTCGGTAATACAACGTCTGATCTATGGTGGACTCGTGCTAGGATATTTGGCTCCTTGGGTAAACAGGGTATTTGAGCCCTAGGCAAACAGCTTATTAGGCGACCACCAGGAAATTTTGAATATATAATTACATATAAACACACTCAAGCTTGGTTTTCAGAATTTCTGTACATTAACTCAACGTGTCATTTTAAGCCACAAACGAATTCAGCAAAATGTAATGGACATTATGTACTAAAGAAAATAATAAAATGAAGTGATCCAAGAGGCACACTGACGAAACCTGTTGATAGCATTACAAGGAAACCTGTTGATAGTATTACAAGGAAACCTGTTGATAGTATTACAAGTCAGTCTTTTTTCTGGAATCCCATAGGTAACAGATGTTGAGGGAGACTAAAAAAACACATTGGAAATAGAACTGGTGAAATGCATGAATGGGATGACAAAGACGGAAAGACCTTGACCTTGATGGTACGGGACAGGAATACTTGGCATATGTTAGTTGAAGGCCTATGCTCCTTGGGCAGTTGGAGGGTTATGAGGATGAATTCAGCGAGATTTTGGTTTGTTTATCGCGGACAGGAAAGAGGAAGTACAGTACTCTAACATAACGTTTCTCAATAATACACACCATGTGTGTGCTGTGTGGTTCTTCGTGTGTGAGTGTGTGTTGTGCGAAGTTCGTGTACACTCGTGGCCTTCTAACTCTCTGGAAGGATCGCCCCTTATCTCTGTTAGTGTATCGTTCTCAAAAGGCATCCTTCGTACCGCAATGTTGCCATATTTTATTTTTGTGAAGGTAGTTACGCCCTTAAAATATTTGTAATGAAGTTATCAACATAGACACGGTTTTTCCACACTTGTACGCATTGCTGAGGATAGAGAGCAGTGGAGGACCCTGTCTGCTAAAGCTTCCACCATGGCACCCCTACGACCCATGACGGGTTACGGGTTGAGATGAGATGATGATGATGAACATTGTGACATATTTAACTGCGGTTTCATATTGTTTCTCAATAACTATTCAGTATGGCATTGCCCTTGTTTCATCATCATAATCAAAATATCTATAAAAAAAATTTTCTAATAATACATAATATGGCTCCTCTTGTTCCGCTCTTCCGTCGACAACTGTTCTTCCTGGACTTTACTGTCTAGCTTATATTTATTTATTTTCCTCTGTTTGATCTTGGTGACGTTTCATTAGGCTTATATCAGAACGTTCATTACAGACAACGGTGAGTTTTTATTGTTTCATACTCTCTTTGTGACATAAGACCCCTTCCTTCATGTTGGCGAACTTGCTTCATCAGTTCAAATCATTTGAAGTCTCACCATCACAGACTGGATGTAGTCTTCTGTTTTATGTTTTCATGGCACAGTGTAATAACTACTATCGGCCATATCTTGATGTTGCGTCATCACTTAAAGCGCCATTGTTGCCTGGTCCGTCTGCACTCACCCTATCCTTCAGTTATGTTTTCTACGAAGTCGCAAATCTATAAATGACAAATGTTTCATTTCTTAATTTGTGTTTCATTATATCTCCTGCATTTCCTAGATATTTCATAGCTTCTTTACTTATTTGATTCTGTTTTCAAATAATGACCTTCACCCCGAGGAGCACAGGCCTTCAACAAACGTATGCCAAGTTGACCTGTCCCGTGCCATCAGCGCAAGATCTTTCCATATCTTCTTCATCCATCATGTCTCTCTAAAGGTCTCTTGCCCATGTGTACACTGGTCCCCCCTCGACCTATCTTACTCTGGGCATTCTAGAATAGGACTGCCTGGTAATGCTATCAGTAGGTTTCCCCAATGTGTGTCATATCCATATTCACGTTCTTCTTCTCATCTCTTATTCCAGTAGCACTTGTCAAGTTCTTGTCATTAGTTCCACATTGGTGACCTTGTCATTAGTTCCACATTGGTGACCTTGTCATTAGTTCCACATTGGTGACCTTGTCATTAGTTCCACATTGGTGACCTTGTCCTATTACTTCAATCCTTCTGCTCTACGCAAGCACGTGAAAGGAACTTGAGATAGACTTGAATGGTGAAAAAACAGACATGGAAAGACCATGAAAGGATGGCATAGTACAGGCACGTTTTGAATTAATTTGGGGTAGACATAAACTCCTTAAGGAACTCAGGGGCAATGATGGCTACCAGTGGTGAGATAGATATAACAGATGGGAACTACGACAGATAGACATAACAGATGGGAACTACAACAGCCGCACGATCACTTTTGTTATTATTAACAAACAGAAAATACGTGATCCATGTAACAGTCAGGTGTGGGGCGGTATGTGTCTATCAGTGGCGTCGCTAGGGTTGGTGTAATCCGGTGCGGTAACGCATGGTGTCAGCCCCATGGACCTCCTCCCGTACCAGACCATACCGAATCTTTAGTAAAGTTTTTTGTACAAATATTACTCGTAAATTGTAATTCCCGTAAATCATTAAATGTAATGGCAATAGTAGTGACATAAACAACTAGCAAAATTAAAATTACGCCTTTAATATACAATATCGTACAAACAGCCTAAATGTATTTACATTTTCATAGTTTTATGTGGTTAAAGTGAAAATTCGGTAAGAAAACTATATAATTCGAAGTAAAAACTACATCACAATTATGTTCATTTTAACGTTAAACTTTACCGTTACATGAGATACATTAATGGATTAAGTTTGCATAATCAATAACGGCCCAAACAATGTAGAAGTTGTAGACAAATGCAAATGGAAATATACTCATAAATGAAATAATACCAAAAAATAAACAGGAACAAATACACAAGCACTTCAGCTCTTAGTGAACATCTCGACTAAATTAGAACTTTCCTTTCCTGGCCTTCAAAGCTGCGAACTTGTGAATCACTTCATCGAAACCATTGCCTTTCGCCAACTCATTTTCAATTGATAATATCGCAAGATCGGAAAGCCTTGACTGCCCCATAGTAGATCGCAAATAGTTCTCTATAAGTTTGAGCTTTGAAAAGCTTCTCTCACATGAAGCCACAGACACACAGATCGTCAGAAATAATTTTAGGCTTAGTGAAAGGGTTGGGAGAGATTCTAGGAAGTTCCATTCAGCTATGAATGTCAAAACGTCTAATATTGCCTAATCTTTGGCTTCTTCCAGATCAATCTCTGCTGCTTTCAGGTGCCTTCTCAGCCTTGGTATCTCTATTAAAAGCGCACTCGGATACCTCATCATAGAAAGTGGTCAATTTTGGAATGGACACCTTTAACTCTTCTTCAGTGGCAGATACGAGACTCTTCGCTTGAACAGCCTCAAACATGGCTGGTACTTCCTTCATGGCTCTTGATCTAATCTGGAGTTCAGAATGAAAGCGATCAATGCACTCAAGCATCGCCCTTTTATTTTCTTCTTGTAGAGTGAGTCCAGCATCGCTTGCTTGCTCCCCTGCTATCCAATTGAACCTTGCTCTTCTCTCTACTGCAATTCCTTACTCGTCTGATTTTAAAAGCGCCTGTTCAATTGCATGCTCCACTAGGTGACTGCGCTCCTCGTGCACAAAAATTCTTAGCGCCTCTAGCTTTGTCACCACCTTGTCGAGAGTTAAGCCCTTAGTCTGCAGGTACTGCTGTGTAAGATTAAGTTCCTGAAGTACATCACACCAGAAGTACAGGTAGCACAGAAAAGTCAAATCACAGACAGCAGACAAAAGACCTTGTGCTGCACCTCTTGTGTCCAAATTTTCATGTGGATCACAAAGAGCTTCGATCGCCGCCACAAATTTATCGAACTTTTCTTTAACTTGATTCTTTCCAGATTTTTAAGAATGTCAGAACTGAAGTCAGCAGCTTTTTTCCATTTTAAAGGGAAAAATCCGAGAAATAATTCTTTCACTTCAAGTTTCCTATTATTGATTTTTACATATCTGATCACTGTCGCATAGAGATTTATGATCAATAAATTTTCTATATTTTTTTTTTCTACCCGTGCCCTCTACTTTATTATCGCTCTTTTATCCTTTTCCTGTTTTTTCGCATTCGTTCGATTGCGACAAATATTATTTTCCCATTCTGACTTTGCCGTTTCTTTTCTCATACTGGTAACGCATTGTATTGCATAATCGTGTCAGTCCCTGGACGAGACAAAATACTGTGAAATTCGTCTCGATAGACATGGGATGGCAGACATATCGTCTAGCATTTCCATCTGATACGAGTTTTCTTCGGCTAAGTTTCTCGGCGAGGTGTGGAAACTGCCATCCGCATCGCTCAGAAATGAGACAGGTCGTCGTAGAAGGTGTGAAGACGCACGTTTGGCAGTTATGGGCAACGTCTAAGTTAATGGGAAGTGTTAAGAGAGAGAGAGAGAGAAAGAGGAGAGCGGGAGACAGGGGTTTTGGAAATAGCGCGCATCCTTGGTCTGTTTCATATATCTACCCGGAGTGGAAACTTGATTTCATTCAATCTCCAAGTTGCAGTAGACGTGGTCGCTTCGTTCTAGATACTTAATTTTATAAGTGAAACTCTTAGTTTCGTTGTGATACCCGTAGTTCTGTTTGGAGGTAACTTTATAATATCTAATAGGTTGAGTGATTAAGTGTTAAATCGCCTATTATATTTCACCAGTTAGATTTTTGTGCAAAGAAATTAATTTATAAGTCTGTTACATTCTCTAGTGACGTGTTTCAGTGGAAAGCAGAATAAATGATAATTTCTAGCTTAAACTCATGCAGCTATAAATAAATTTAATTTAACTGCTAAATACTCAGTCGAGAATATTTCTAAAACTAACTTAAAACTGCACTGATTCATCATCACTGAGTATTGACGAAATACGTATGTATTTCAAATTCATGATGATTGATTTTATGAATTATACCTTATTTCACGGGAGTTTTAAACGATAAGTCAAGCTCTCCGCTTGCAGCTTATAATGTAAGTTATAACCGAGTACATAGTATGTATAAGTATTTTATATGTTGTTTTTTCTTTATTCGGTGAAAACTGAGGTAGCCCAACTCTACCAGCGTTTTGTACGGAGAAATATCTGTGAAGAACAAAAACACTTTTTCTTAAAGACTTGGGTGTATAAAGTAAAACCTGTCTAGATTGCATTGGCATCCAGAACGACAGAGTACCCATTACATAAACTTTTTTTAAGATTGAATGAAGTAACGGGCCCATCGAGCCTGATTTAATTCTTCCAGAGGAAAACCTCAAGTACATTTCAGCCCTTGTGGCAAGCAAAATATTAATATCAGTAACCTTCCGACGGAGTTGTGACTAGTGGTGGTGTGACCAAATAAAGTCCTATACTGAGAGAAGGCAGTTACCTGACATTCCTAATTACTAGAAACTTAAGCTATTGACACTGTGCTCGCTGTTAACGTTCGTGCCTGGACAATTTTAATGTGACAGAACCAGATATCCTAAAATACGTATAATCAAGAAAACGTTCCCTGAAGTAGTGAATTCAACCCGTCTTTTTGGAACTGGGGTTCTCTTGGCCAAGACTACCATTGGAGAGTCTGTATGTGTATGTCCTAAAAATTGTGTTTCCAGAAGTTGCTACCAAAGCTGTAAGTACGAATGAAAGCACGTGATAACAGCTGACTGAATAGAGTGAATGCAGGACTGAGTGATTCCTTTATTGTTGTATTTTGGCACCCATTTTTGCTGTCTTAAATTTCTTTATGCAAGTTTGTTTTGTTGCTAACAATATTTTTCCTTAGGATAGATCAGAGTATCCAAGTCTGTTCATACCTTTAAAGGGAAATCTTAGACTAAATCCTATGTATCTGTGACTCTTTGGGGCTATCACTTTTCTTCTAACAGGACTGTGGGCTATACATCGAGGGAAAGGATCATACAAATGGGTCTATCATTCTTGTAGCAATTCATTGACTTTATGACTATTTGTATATGTTCGATGTAATTTTATATGTTGTGATGGAAGTTTATTATGATAATTAAACTTCACATAAACATATTCCAGTGTGTCGGTCAGTTCGTTCCCAATTATCTATATTTCCATTGTCATAGTTTCACGTCTGTGTGTCTATTGTAGTCACTTATGTGTGTGCGTGTGTGGGAGGTATATATATATATACTACTATATATTATATTAGATTTGTCTGACTAATCTAACTCTGTTGTAGATGATAGGCTGACGGAGAGAAGCGTCTCGAGTGTCAGAGACAGAATCTACTATATTTCCTCCACCTCACTCGTGAAATCTATTTCTATTTTATCACCTCCCACTGAGCTATCACTTATGTCTATGTCTATTCAGAAGGGATCAAACTAAGTTTTAATCACCTATCACAAATCTACGACAATCACTTCGGACATCTGGTCAGTATGTGATAGGTCAGGTGTGCTGTCGAACATGATCCCAAAGTACTTCGCAGACTTTATGTCCATGACAAGTATCTCCTTCAGATGATTTGCCAGGACACTTATAAACTCATTCTGAGTTTCAGGTGCAAGATAAGAGACTGATACGTTAAGTTTACACGTGCTCCGCTTTAATCTCATCAGGTGCTCTTTCAGCACTGGGTCACATTTTGAAAGCATCTCAACCATCTCAAGAAAGTTCCCTTTATTCAATAAAGGTTCATCTTCCTTGTGGCCACGGAATGCCAGACTCTGCTTGGCAAGAAACAATGTGATATCAACACGGAATGCCAGATTCTGCTTGGCAAGAAACTATGTGATATCAAGCAATCTGTGCAAGATGTCTCTCCACTTTGTCTTCTCTGTTTCCACAAAAGCAATAGGTTCAGCGTTAATGGTTGTGTGCAGGCTAAGTCCTGCTGCCAATTGTTTTCCACTTTTCAAGGCATCGTAGGTGTTTTTCGGATGTCTCATGGTTATGTACTTTCGGGCTCAGTTTCCACCAAATCTGAAACCCAGTCACAAATTTGGATGTCGTATCAGTAGCACTAACGGCAAACAGTCTGCAGCAAAAACAGTATAAATTCCCGCTGACGAGTGTGTAAACCATCCATGGCCGCAGAATTGTCCCGCCATCTGGCATCATCTTGTAAAACCATTCTTTTGAAAGCTGGCGCACATCTCCCTTTGCTTTTGCATCTTGCCTTGCCGCAACACTGAAAGACCCATCGTTGTTCTGGAAAGAAGCAATTCCCCTTTTTGATGATTTCAACCCGAAAATGATCTGGAACTGGTATCTCCCAGAAAGAAACATCACATAAAATTTGCAAATCTTTCTCCTTAACGTCCCTCATCTCATCTACAGTATCATGGCTAGAGTCACTTTCAGCACTGTCTCTTCTGCTTCAAATTCTTCCATTTCTACTCCTTGTTCTTCTGCTTCAAATTCTGCTATTTCCACTCTTTGCTCTTCTGTAGAATGCATGCTAGCATCAGAAGAATCAGCTTTATCAATTGGAGACTGACGAGCAGTGTCTTTTGATGAACCCTGGCCATAATCCGGTCTTTTGACATATTGAAACATGGATCCAGCTAGTGTTTTGAGTGATTTATTTCTTGCCTCTTTTGCTTTCCTTTGCTGGCATCCACTTGGCCTCTGTGATTTATGCACTCCATGTGGCATGATAGAATATCCCTGCACAATTAAAAAAAGACAACTTAGCAATATTTGGAAAAACATAACAATAAGAAAGTGTAGAATGTAAATCTATTGGATTTGTTAGTTCTATCAAATGTAAATTTTAATGTGTCACTATTTTTTTAAACCATAATTCAAACTTAAGCCCTGAAAGTTTCATTAAAATCAGATATATATTTGCATGGCAGTTATGTTTTTAAAGAAAATATAAAAAAAAAGACTAAAGCTTAAAAAAAAAACCTGAATTCAAGATTTAAGTTATATTTCTAAACATGTTTCAAGAAACATAGCATTTCCCACTACTTCAAGTTTTAAACTGTCTATTTCTCTATTTAGTTATCAAAGAGTTAAAAAAATCAATAATTGCAATAAACATGCAAGTTTATTATCAATTTTAATCAGAGAATAATAATATGTGATAAATAAAGTTGTACATTGCTTAAATGTCGTATTTCTTAGATTATATGAATACGAACAACAAAATTGTTTTGAAAATCTTTCTACATTGAATTACAACATTATTAGTAACAACATTATTAGTAACAACATTATTAGTAACAACATTATTAGTAACAACACTGCAGTAAAATCTGCGAGAATAATCGCTCATTTCAGTAAGATTTTAGTCATAAAATGAAATAAATAAACCCGGCCTATTGTGTCTGACGGTGATGCTCTCACACGCCAGCAACGCTGCCTTTTGTGCAGTGCTAAAGCCTATAGAACGATTCCACGGTAAAAATCTAACACGCGTTTTGGTTTCGGTTTCGAAAACGTACTACCAATATTTAACATTTTGCCAGATCTGCTGCATACATTTTGCAGCCTAGACTTATAATTAACGATTTTGCGGAAGTGTGCCGCAAAATAACTATCTGAATTAACGTATTCTGTCAACTTTAACGCTGGTAATAAGTAGTAATCCTTACATTTTTTGGTAGTGTTACACGATACAATACAAATTATTAACGCCAATTCTTAACCCGCCACGCCAACACCCCGCTTCGCTTGATAGTCCGCCATGCATATATACACGCTGGAACAAAGCCAACAGAGGCAAAACACGCAGACAATTTTATTTCTCCTCGCGGTAATGTTTCTGACGTCACAAAAACAAGTTAGTTATTTGAAAAATACATGCTAGCGAGATGAAGGAGAGGGGAAGATGGCCGTCTTGTGTGAAATATTTATTTGACGATGACCTGTAACAAAATTGAAAATCTAAAACCATAATGAAACTGAACATAAAAATATATAGTAGTATAGCTTAGAATTCACTGAGCAAGAATGTGTTTTAAATAATATGATAGTCCCAGTATTAGACAAGTTATTGAGGAAATACTAAATGTCTACGAACGCACGACCAGACAGACTGTTGTTCCTGCTTGTTTTTTTTTTTTTCATAACGTTAGTGGGGACACCGGCTTAGAAGGGAGGCATTGAGATAAATTCAAATTCGCTTAGGTAACAAGAGTATAGGAGGAGAGGGGAGCGGTAGGAAAATTGTTACCAAAAACTAACATCGTTTTGTATTGGCATAACTAAAGCAGACTGGCCAATCGACTACCAGACGCAGAGTATGTTTGGAATTATTTTTGTTTTTTCAAAAACTGCATTTGAATTCTGGTAGTCGCAAGCTTTCGATTGGCCAGTGCTACTAAATATTAGCAAAAAGCTTTCACTATTCATTGCCAGTTGAAGAGTATTTTTTATTCAGATACGCTGAGAACAGCTGTGATAAATTTAAAAGTAAATTAAATAACTAAAGAAGTATTTCACAGTCTGGACGAAGCAGAAGAAACTGAGGCCATTTCTTTGCAAAGTCAGCGTCATTTGTTTATATTTCTTGATTTGTTTTAAGAATGCTTTATGAATTTAATATGTTTAATCCCCTTACCAAAGTTAGATACTGCTATTGGGAAAAAAGGGAAGGACGTGCCGGGAGCAGACATTGTTGAGTCCTCACGTTGAAATGTATCTAACTAATGTATGTTGTCATGATTATGTTTGAATATTATTGTATTAGAGTATATTAGTAAGCCTCCGTGTTCAAGGAACACTGTTCAACATGCCTGAAGCATTTATATTTAAAAAGAAAAAGATGAGAAAAATATATAAAAGTAAATGTGGTTACCCCACATTATATTATTGAGGAAAACTATGTAAACGTACAGTGGCGTATCTGCCATAGGGACCTGAGGGGTGGTCACAGCAAGGTGGGAGTCATGAAAAATTAGGGGGTGAGTGCACCTGAAATGTTGTTCGTCCATCACGGGTGATGAAGACCACCCTGTTCATCCAATTATTTAGGAATATGTTAGGTTAGTCTATGGGTACGAAGGTGACTGATGAGCCCGATGCGGGCCTGGAAAGATCTCGGACAGTGTGGGCAGGGAATGTTTGCTTGGATGAATGGATGAAAGAGTGACTTGCACAGTGATTTGGATTAAAGTGAGGAAGAGTTGCGCAATTCGTCGACCTCACTCTCTCGCCTGGGTCCATCTCAATCCAGTGGCAAGACAAGTCAAGACGACTGGAGATGAAGTCAGGTGCAGTGGATGACCAGGGCTTTCTACGTGCCTCGCCGTGCTCCTTACGCTCCACAGCGCGTTGCTGGTAATCGCCGTCATGCCCGTTGAACCAACGTTGAAATGCACGCGAGGCTGACCCCATACCCACGTATGAAATTAAATAAAAGAATAAGTGATCAGATGTAAAAGGCCAGGGTATCCTTTTGTTGCAGAGGTTTTGTTTCCTGTTGCCAGCTGGTGACAGGAAACCTGAGGAGTGACGATAACGCCAAGAAGTCTCCAAAATTTCATGTATGCTTTCAAGAGATAACAGCAGGAGCTTGGGAGTGTGATGTGATATCGATATTTCTGCAACTACACAATATCTTATCTTTCAACAAGAAACCCCAGGTGATATGTTAAGGACCTGGGTACATCTGACAGTTTCGTTTTAAATAAACCTTGGTAATTCAAATCATACTCAGGAAGTTGATGGGGTATGATGATAATACAGCCCCTCATATACAGTGACTCTTCCTCTTAGAAGAATAAATTTAAGCTGTGAACATTCCAACAGGAAAGACATATATTAACATTGTAGTTATTTGGGCAGATTGTCCACACAATTTTAGTTAATCTTTCATGTAAACTATCCCTTCCTCATTTTCAAAGACCTGTCCAAACGATATGACTGGACAGGCAAAATAAATTGTACAAAAAAAATTATCAAATTTAAAGAAAAACTTAACCACAGGTTTTATTCACTTCCTCATAGAAACGTAAAGTGTTTTTGTGTTGTGTACCATCATTTCATTTCTCCCCTAGACACTAGGTACATCATACACCAGACACTAGAGCCAAAATAGTGACCGTGTGAGATCTAGGGAGGTAGCGTTAGGTTCCCTGCACATAATTCATCATCATCATCATTTATAGAGTCAGCGGCCTACATGTGCTTGACCTCACACGGTTAATACATACACGGATTTCATTCTTTTAGGATACCATCATAACCTCCCCAGCAAAATCAAACTTTGCTACAAACACTATTAGTAACAACATTATTAGTAACAACACTATTAGTAACTGAGCGGTAGCTTTTTTAATTTTTCTCCTCCTTTTCCTTTAATTACTACTTTATTCTCAACAAAGTTATCGATATAGGTTCACAAATATTCGTACTAATTACGACAATATGGTAGCTAAAATTCCAGAAAATTTGACAAAATCAGCGACTATAAAAGCACCAGCAGGAACGAAAACAACAGCGCGTGCAGACGAAACCACATGATTCGAAGCGTCATTGTAATTGGGTAATAATGGCAGCTCTGTCCGGAGCGCATGCGCATTATAAGGTTCAAAAAGTAAATTAGCATAGAGTTTTAGCCTTGTGGGTATATTGAAACAGTACATGTCAGCTGGGCTTACGAAAAATGTTTTTGTGGTTATAACAAACTACAGGGATATTTTTATAAACAATAATAAATTTCTGCTGGAACAATGCACACAAATTTTATAGACAGTCATTTTGGTGTCAACCATAGACAGCCATTTTGTCACCCCCCTCTGATTGTGTCACCCTGTGGGGTCCGCACGCCCCTATCGACGCTACTGGTGTCTATACACATGTGAGATAATCAGCAAAGGGAGATAATGTCGACAGCGATCTGTAATAGTGCTTGTAATGTCATTGAGTGAACACATCATCATCAAATCCATAATTCTCGCCGTTTGTACATCGGTCACATCTAAGGGATGCAACTGTGGTTGACAGTTAGACATTAATTGTATTTTTTCCCTTGTATGTCTTCTTCTTCTTCGATCCTTAACCACCGACCGTCAAAGCAGTCAGTGGCCATCACGCCTAGTGGCGTCTTGTAGGGCAACAACAAATTGATTCCACTTTGCACGGTCGGTGGCCATCCTTCGTACAGTGCCCCAACTCTGGTATGTCAGTGGCTTCCTTTCGGCTTTCACCACTGACAGTCATACGAGCCACAGACTCCGAATGTCCATCCCGCAGCAAAGTTTGTTCATTTGATGTTGTTTCCGTAACTTCATTATTTTTTTTACATAGACAGGGGTGTCAGCCCTATGCTAAAACCCCCAACCTGGAGGACCAGGGTACCAGCTTTTGTCTGACCCCTACCCACACAGACCAGTCCAGCTTGGTTGAACCTACCAGGAGTAAAACTCCCACTGGCATAGCTCTGGGGATTGTCAGGGTACGCAAGCTGCCATACCGCTATAAGGTATAGGTACCATTGATGGCAGTCCCTTGTATGTACTCTCCCGAAAATATTAACACTCAACGAAGAAAAGTCGGTGTAGAACACAGTTTAATTCCGGAAACGGATTTAACGCATTATAAAAGTTTTGCATCGGAATTCGATTGATGCAGAAATTATCACTGGCTGTAATAAGGGAGAACGAGTCTTAATTCCTCGCATTGACTTAGAACCGAGCGAGCGCAGTTTGCCATTTAGGATGCGACGTCGTCAATTCCCAGTGATTTTAGCATTTGCAAAGACGATCAATAAGGCGCAAGGACAATCTTTTGATCACGTAGGAGTTTTCCTTCCTGAACCTGTTTTCGGACACGGCCAGCTCTATGTCGTCCTCACCCGAAGAACAAATCATGAAAGCTTGAAAGTTTTTGTTAAAAACACTTTTTATCAGGTTCCATTCTTTGAAACCAATCCACGCACTTTCACAAAAAATGTTGTCATGAAAGAACTTTTATATTGAATTAAAAAATATTTTAAAAATCTCGTATGTTACAGTTTTTTATTTACTTCCGTCATTATTGACGGGTTATTGCTAGTAAATAAAATAATGAAGGAAACCTGGGACCTTTGAGCAGTAAATAAGTAGAAGTAAATAGCAGGTGCTCGTAATACAGATAGGAGGACACGAGACAACAAGAAAGAAATATTTGAGAAAGGCTTACCGGGTAATTGAACCAGGGACCATCCAAATGGCGCCATCGCCTTGCTGCAACAGTTAATCGTAAAAGGACGCACCGCCAGTTTAATATCCCACAAAATAGTGGTCTTAGTTGTAACTATGCAAAAGAATTGCTGACCTGAATCATCACTGATAGACTGAGATCCCATAAGAGGCATAACATTGGAATGGAGGAAAGTGAGTTTGGTGTGAGAATCATTAAGTAGTGAGAAGTTATCTATGTGGATGTAATGGCTTATATTTTGTAAAGACAAATGTAAGGTAGTATATATCGTCCGTGACTGAGGCTGTAAGTTGTTGACATCGAGACAAAGGGAGATTCTATGAATTAATGTGTATTCATGTTTATGACAGCGTTTGAAAGCAGTTACCTTCATATGTGTGAAAATGCGGTTCATTGTAGAGAGTTTGTTTTACCTTATGGGATGGTTGCGTATCTTTCACTATTATTAGAGTGGAGCTAGATGATGATGATGTTGTTGTTGTTATTGTTGTTGTATTAATAAGGCTGCTGAGCTTGTCACTCTTTGTTCAGCCAGTGTCAAGTTGAAGAATCCTTGGCATTATCTACGTATTAAACCTAGACTTTTCCCATGGCTTTTCTGCCATCGTTAAACTTGCTAAGTTTAAGTCTTTAGCTCCAGTTTCTTTCCCTGTATACTGTCACGGATTGCCTCCCCTTAGCTCTGCAGTAGGGGTCCAGCAACACTCAAGAGTATCTAAAATGGATCTTCAAAGGTGTCTACCTTCACACAAGATTACTCTTGGCAGAGTTGTAGATAGAAGGATAATGACGCTTCTATCTCAAGGTTGTTTCACACGTTGTTTTCAGAAGTCAAGAACAATGCTGCATATGGCAGAGCACTATTAACTTATATCTGATCCGTCGCCTTTTGTGAGGAATTAAGCAATGGTTTTAGCCCGTTCAAGCCCCCAGCTGGTGTAAATCCAGCGAAATTCTTTTATAAGTATTTGCTCTATATATGTAAATATATGTCCAGATGTATGTATATATATATATATATATATATATATATATATATATATATATATATATATATATATATATATATATATATATATATATATATATATATATATTAAACAGTCTTGCTCATACGTTTACTTTCATACCTATAATAACTGAATCAACAACGATTGTTTGGTTTTAAAATAACATGAAACAAATTTAATAATTAATTAGTTTTAACAGGTTAAAATAGTGATGGAATGATGGTGAATTTTAGATGTAAATAAAATTGTCTTCTCTGAGACTTGGTTTGAGGATATAAAAAACCATTGTCCTTTTGCTGTTTCCTTAATAAACTTAGCTGGTCTAACATCTTTTGTGATGCGGGCTTTTCTCCACACAACTCGTCCAATGTAGGCGTTTGGTGTTTATTCCCTGCTTTTAACTCGCAGCTAGTGGCGTAGGAACTTTAGTCGTGCAGCTTCGTACCCTGTACAGTCTGATAGCTTTGTTCCACGAACTTTAGACAAAATAAAAAGAACAAATGCCTCTGTTAAGTACACTGAGTTGGAAGGTTAACAGGCGCAATGTCGGGCTGACCACCCACCGATGTTAGCCTCTCTGAATAATTATTTTCTTGAGTATGCACAGCGTAGCTCAGGGAAAATGATTTGAAATCACCAATATTCTTCTGGGTATTAAACTGGGAAAGTATGTGCTTGGACAGCATAAATGCAATGATTTGCCTGAATTACAATTAACAAGGCTCTATATCTCACAAAATGATTTTTGTACACTTTAGGCAAATGTAATCATCAATGCACCATTCGGAGTTTGAGGTTGCTGCTGCTTTCGCGTTTCATAGCGAATTAGCATAAAACAAACATCAGCGCTTGCTGTAGGGGTTTATGAATATACTATTTTCATTTTTGAGTTTGCCAGCCTCATTTATACCCACTTAGCATTAAAACATGTCAAATTCAGATTTGTAAAATAAATGTTTACACTTACTCCAAAGTAACCCTTGGGAACACAATCTCCTGGCACAGTTTAGAATGGACACAGCAACTTAGGTTAGATTCTTTCGAATCACTTGGTCTGGGAAATTTTAGTATTCCTCTTATGACGGGCGACCTGATTCCTTAGGTCTCCAGTCTTTGTATTTAAAAATGTCTGTTTACTTTTAAGTTTCAATGTTGCCCAAGTACTTTGTCCTGGTCCTTTAAGTTTTCAGTCTTTGTATTTAAAAAATGCCGGTTTACTTTTAAGTTTCAAAGTTGCCCAAATACTCTGTCCTGGTCCTTTAAGTTTCCAGTCTTTGTATTAAAAAAATGCGGGTTTACTTTTAAGTTTCAAAGTTGCCCACATACTTCGATCTGTCATTTATAATTTTGGAATCCTCTGTCCGATCCTTCTCCCTGGCTCTGGTGAGTTGCTAGCAT
This sequence comes from Oreohelix idahoensis, assembly GCA_024509875.1. Lineage (NCBI taxonomy): Eukaryota > Metazoa > Mollusca > Gastropoda > Stylommatophora > Oreohelicidae > Oreohelix > Oreohelix idahoensis. The sequence goes on from JAMPIV010016031.1 coordinate 170,814, forward strand.
GACGAGACGATGAATTCTGATTTGTGACTCCGATTTCGCTAGATTATATTTCCATTTCTCAGTTTAAATCCCATATTGTACATCCTACGAATTTGCATTGGAAGTCAAAGTCTATTTGGCTCTCAAACTAAGCCAATGGTAAGCTGTTTAGAACTAAATGGGTCGGGCTGTTAAATCATAATATCCACCGCGTGTTTTAAAATATAAAATTTTAAAATTCCAACGCGTGACCTCGTTCAGATATGTCCGTAATACTTCCGATTCCATCTTTATGCAAACTCACCAACAAATCTGTGAAGTTATTTCCTGTCTAGATGCTTTCCCACCAATAGTGTCTATCCAGACAGGTTATAGGTAATATAGATACAAAGATGGGCCAGCGGAAATAAATACGTCTTATCACTGGTGTTTGCGTAAATCCCTCAGACGGATTTTTCAGACAGACAATATGGCTTTCTTTTCATCGATCGTGCGCTACCACATTATGTCAATAAAGATGGACTTTTTCAAAGGTGGAATGACGACTTAAGGGATAAACGTATTATCCGTTGACCTGTCTAATTAGCCTGGCAAAACGTAAACAAGTCTAGGAGTGGTGAGAGCAAAAAATGAAAGGGCATAAAATATGCCAAATAACAGGACGGTGAATGTGGAAAATGAAGAAATAAAGTGATAATGTAGGGATAACGAACGTGATGTAAAAAGACATACACAAATATCATTACATACATGAAGTGGAATACATTTAAAGGATCCTCACACCTCGATTCAAAATGGAAAAGAGCAAAGATTTGGCATAATGTGCATTTGCTGCCATCCACGAGGCTTTCCAAATATGCAGGGCTAAAATTCTGTGCTCTGGTTCTGGCTCCGAAGGAACCGTTATCCTGCACAGAGTCACTGCTCAGCTCCCACGGCCTTCCGACTGTTCACTGCGAGATCCTTCTGCATGCAGTCACAAGATAGAAGCCAGGGTTAAGTCTAGGGCTCATATCAACACAAGGTTCCCGACATCTCCGAAACAGTTTTTCGTTGACAGAAGTGGGTTGTTGCCATTTGCTACTCCGTTCATCTCTGTAGGTTGGGCAGTACGTACTGCAGCAGGTGTTCGACTGTCATCGGGCTGGTACCGTAGGTGCAGAGATCTGTTGCACCAATTTTGTATTTGTGGTAAAGATGGTATCTCAATCAGTTGTGTCCAGTCCGTAGCCGAAAAATGATGACCTGTTCTTTCCTGGATAGTTGATGATATGCGCCATTTTCCAAATGGCCCGGGTGCTCTATTTCCCATTTGGACTTGAATGTAGCCTTTATAGTAGTCTTTGCCATTGTGTAAGTTGACTCTATATCATTTTGTTGTAAGGTACTTCCTTCCTTAGCAAGTTTGTCTGCTTCCTCATTTCCTGGTGTGTTGCAATGGGCTGGTCTCCACTGGATTGTGCACTTGTTGAAGCATTTGGCCAGTCTTTCAAGGGAGATTATAAGATCTTTCAATCCTTTAGCATGGTGGCTTTTCAGCGCTGTTATTACTGAGAGGGCATCCGTAAAGATTACTATCTGTCTTCCCGCCTGGGCTTTGCATTCAAAAAGAGTTTCCGCTGCCTGTTTCAGGGCTTCTGCTTCAGCACTGAAATTATTGCAGTATTTGCCAGTGGCAATTGCCACAGCGTGGATTCTATTTTTTAATTTTATGAGGATGCCGGCACCCCCATTTTCAACTGCATTTTTTTTGCAGAACCATCAGTATATGCATGTGTCCAAAGCTTTGCTGGGAATTTTTGATCTAAGTGTGCAATGCTGGGTTCTCAACATGTTTCACCACAAGGGAAATCCCTGGAAGTGTCGATGATTTCAAGAGTAATTAGATCCACAGACAGGGGTTCACTTCCAGATCTCTATACCATAGCACTGTGCTTAGCTGGTGATCATATAAAGATGACCCCAGATATGCCTCCATGAAATCGGTAGATCCCAGGGGATCATTCGGTCGATCGCTAGCTGGCTGAGAGAGAGAGAGAGAGAGAGAGAGAGAGAGAGAGAGGGGGGGGGGCATTTTTCACCTAGGTAAATTGCGGACTAGCCCTTCCCTTCTAGTACTTAAAAGTGCAGTGTTTCGAGGTTCAAAAATACTTCCACAACATTCCCAGTGAACACCTGCAAGCTAACTGACTAACATTTACTTTAGTCGTGAACTGTATAAGATGGGAAGCTATTTATTATTATTATTATTATTATTATTATGATTTTATTTTTTTTTTAAGTTAACATCCCGTAAAACATCACTTATGATTTATTTTCCACGACTCTGTGCTGGAGCTGCAAGAAGCCGAACGTCTGGCTAAGATAAAAGTTAAAATAAGGCTGAACTTATTCTAAATTCTAAGTACTCTGACTCCTGGAAATAGACATTTATCAAAGTAGATCTTTAGAGTGTTCATGGGTTCTATGACAGGAAACTCTATACCGAGCGATACAACAGGAAGCAATCTGATCATCAGAAGTATTTCTCCCGTCGAACAAGTGTTTCGTCCCTGTATATTCCTTTACACTCTAAAGGGGAGGGCCACTTGGGTCATGACTCCCAAGTGTCTCAGCCTCCTGTTGTCTTGTATCGAAAATGAACCCATTTCACTTTGGTAGCAACTTTAAAATCCACAACTGCGCCAGCCGTGGATGCAATTTTGAAAGTAACAAAGAGAAGACAAATTATTCCGTTCGTTCTGCAGCACACCACGACTAGGGACAGACACTGACACACCTGCGCGAAGCCGACGAGGCTAGTCACTGCGCGCTAGCAACTGAAATTCTGTGCCCAACACCTCTTATAATATATGACGCGTGTTACCCGTCAGTCACAACCCTTTCACCAGTACACCGAAAAACTCAACGTATTGTGGACTTAGAAAAATTCCTAATGTTTTCTGTACCGCAGAGTTTACTGTCCCGAATTCCATAACCCATTGCGGTTGTTCCACAGCCAGCATGATGTCTTTTCCAGTTTCACTAAGCCTCTTCAGTGCCCTTGTTCTCGACTGTCCCTTCAGCCCTTTTGCACCTACCTCAACAGCCATGACCCTTGCAGTGAACCCATCTTGTCTCAGATCCGCGGCCAGATCACTAAACTTGGCCGCTTTGAATAAATGTTGTTCTTCCTATCTCGATTCAAATGGCACGGTCAGTTCAATCAATATAACCTGGTGCGATGATGAAGAATGCAGCACTATATCCGGCCGTCTTCGAGATTTCCTGATACTCTCTGGATATGCCCCTCGTCCAGGTAGGTCTACCGCCATATCCCACTCATTTGCACAGTCAAGGAGAGATGGTACACTGCTACCTGATTTACTCGGTTTTGGGTGTGCTGACTTTCCTGCTCTCAGAAAGTATGTGTTTGCGGTGTTTCGCCTGACATTGCTATTCGCCTTCATCCTTGCCAGATCTATTGTCGCAGCCAGCTCATTTAGTACTTTGTTGTGGCGCCATATGTATCGCCCTTGCCCTAATGACACCTTGAAAGCTGAGAGCACGTGTTAAAGTGTCTGCCTCCCATGGCACAGGGGCACTGCTCATCATCGGAATTTCCCCATCACACAAGGTTTGTGGCCGATGGCAGGAGGTCATACATTGATCTAACAACGAAGCTGAGCCTAAGAGGTGCCATATGCCAAATATCATTCCAAGTCAAGGACCTTTGCAGGGCTCCTTCCCATGTAGTCCATTGGCCTTGTTGGGCCTGCTGCCCTGCTTTTTGCAGCTTCTTTTCATTCTCAGCTTCTCGTATCTCCTGAACTACCATGTCTTTACGCTCCCTGCTTGATGCCTTGGACCACAAGCGGATGTCACCATGACCAAATCCCCGTCTATTCGTTTGTGTGTATCCGATTTCCTCCCTCAGTTTGAGCGACTCTTGGGCAGCATCAACAGCTTCTTCCACTCTCCACTTCCTTTTCGTTTTCAGTGTGGGCTGAATGGACTTAACCGCGTCATCTGCTGACTTGCGTATCATCATTGCAAGCCTTGCCTTTCCAACTTTGTACTCTTCAACAACTGACTTGAAAGGAAGCAGAGGTTTTGACTTTTTGCAGTACAGTGCTACATATGACAGACCTGGTGGTACCCTAGCCATTTCCTCATGAACTTGTTGACCTTGTGCTTATTTCATATATACGCAGTGGCCACAGTAACGTAGGTATCAACATGAACTGGAGGCACCACAGTTTGAATTTTCCTAGAAGTCTGCTTTGGTCTATGATCTGTAGCCCTCTGCCTGCCATTTCTATTGTCTGTTGCACTGCCTTCGAGTCTTTTAATGAGGCATCGCCAAGACTTTTAACAGGTTCCTCGATGACAGTAGGGATTCTTTGGTTGGCAACCATGAATATAACCTCTGCTATCCCCCCTTTCCTGACTGATAGGCTTCTCGGCTTCTTGGGTTTGAAGCTCATTCTGCACCAGCTGACTAGTTCATCCAAGCGTGCTTATCCTCCGGGCCTGATGTTCATCTGGTGTCAGAATTGTTGTGTCATCCATGAATGCTTTGAGCGGTGGCATGTGACACATTCCACCGAGCTTCAGACCTATAGCCATTCCTTCAGTCGCATTGAGAATTACCTGCATAGCCATCACGAATAGTATCGGAGAGATGGTACATCCCATCGCAATTCCAACTTCAAGGCCAATCCACTTCGTTGTGTACTGTATGCTTGAAAATCTGACAGAGAACCCTGCGAAATACAGCTTCAGCATTGCTGCAATCTCTTGTGGAACATGATACATTTCTAGGGCCTGCCACAACATCTGATGTGGAACGGATACATAAACATTTACTAGATCCAACCAGATTGCATGGAGGTTTGTTCTGTCAGACTTTGCCTTTTAAATTGCTTCCCAGATCATTATGGCATGCTCTAGACATCCTGGTGTACCTGGGATACCTCCTTTCTGAACGGTAGTGTCAATGTACCCATTTGCCAGGTGGTATGTAGTGAGCCTTTTCGCCATCACTGAGAAGAGTATCTTCCCTTCCACATTAAGTAGTGAGATTGGCCTGAACTGACTGATGTATGTGGAATTTTGTTCCTTCGGGAAGTAGACTCCGTTCGTCTTTCTCCATTCCCTGCTTACAAGCTGGGTTTTCCACGCATTCTTCAGTCGTTTGAGCACCTCAGGGCATATCTCATACACAACATATGGAACACCATTAGGACGTGGAGCTGACTTGCACCGAGCTTTCTGGACAATGCTTTCTACCTCTTGCATCATTTGGGGCTTGGTGTTAAATTCAGCTCCTGGCTTACTCGGCCATTTAAGGCCTGCCATGCTGCTGAGCGGCTCATCTTTGCGACCATCTGAATGTGTCATTCTAAGGTGTTCTTCCAGGTCATCTTTCCTGATGTTTAACGTACCCGACCGTGCCTGTGTCGTAAAAATTTTGAATCTGTATGACACCACGCTCAAATTCCCCGCTCAAAAACTAGCTATAATATTTGAACCCAAATTAACTATAGTATTCTAAGAACCCTGTCAAATTTACCGCCAAAAATTTATCTAGGGTATTTGAATTTGTCTACCAAACAAGTCAAAAGTTACCGCCCACAAAAATTTATCTAAGAGCATAGTACAAATGTAACAACCAACGAGAGTGCGTATTTTTTTTAGGTATGGATAAAGAAACCTTTTAACTTGGTAACAATGCCTATTTTGTGTTTTTGACCGAACGAATATATTTTATTTCTTAACAACTAAAGATAGTGAAACAGTAGGAAATGTCTCAAATTATAGCGCTGATATTGATTGACACATAAGCATAAAGGTTCTTGTGTCTTTATTCACCGGCAGATTAAAATTGTTGAAATTTTCAAGCTAAATGGAGCACCGTTCTTTTTCGTAAATTTTTTTTCTTAAATTTTTTTTTTTGGCCTATTGCCTCCGCGGGGTTAGTCTATTTCCCAGATAGGGGTCGCGGGTTAGTCTATTATGCATTTTCGCAGGTAGGGGTGGCAGCATATGGCCCATGAATGTATTAAGCATAGAAAGAAATGTAAAGAGCGCTCCAGGTGGACTTTTGCATGCGTATTTGAAGGTCTATGCTCCTTTGCGATCTGTAGGGCAGTGATGATAAAGATATACGACCTATGTCTTTTTTTGAATACTTTCAACGATTTAACGTGTAGTTCTCGAAATTGTCTTGTTAAGATGATTGACAATAATTTTTTTTTAATTTTTTTTTTTTGGGGGGGGGGGGGGACGGGGGAGGGGGGGGGGGAGGGGGGAGACAATAAGACTATTCATCATCATCAGACATATCAATATCTTAGATCGGCTGAAATGGATCTCAGGCGTCTTCTGCCTTTACTCTTGATATTGTGATGGACTCTTTCTTGTCCATTGTTGCGCACATATTCTTTTGTGTGACGCACAGATTACTGTTGGTACGCATACAAATGTAAAATGTAATTATTTGTCTGATAAAAATATATTTATCTTTGAATTCACGATTCTCAGTCTAAGAGACAGAACTCAGATTAGTCGATGTGTATTCATTCTATGAGTTATCTGTTCTTGTATCTTTCCTGAATATCGAACTTGGCGTATGAATCTAGACTTATGTCATATTTTGTGTCTGGTATAGCCAGAAACAGATTATTCTTGCTGAGGTTTATGCAGGGATGTTTATGATCCGAATCTATGTTTACTCCTTGTCTGTTTGAGACGATTCGGTCTTATATCGTGTTATCTTTGTATGTCTATGTCGGACTATTTTCCTTGTACTGTACTTTGGGGTCAACCACTTTCGTCGCATGAAGATACGTTAGGCAGTGCTTCGGTGATGAAGGAGCCTGGCGGGATGTCATGGCTTTAGACCTGTCCAAAGTCTGTGATCTCTATGATTTATTATGGGAACGAAGATAGTTTCTTCTAGGATTGTTAAGTCTATGAGTTCCCCAGTGTTGATTCAGTGACGCCAGGAGAGCGTTTGTGTTTGCTAGTGTATTTCCTATGCCCAGGTAAAAGAACATTTTACTGAACTTTTTCGTCCTAGGCTTAATTTGGCAGATGTCTACATTAGGATTATCCATATCCAGATGTCGGGATGATATGTTACCTAGCAGCACTGTAGATGATTGTATGCAGCATTTAAGATGAAAGAATATGCTGATTCTTGTAGAAACATTTGTGTTTATGAACAAAGCTTCTATTGAAGATTTGCTATACATCTGTATAGTGAGCGATGCTCAAAAGGGAACCAGAAGCCATTTTGGATTCTAACTTTTTGTCGATCATCAATCAGAGAACGGGGATGCCCCTTATTATCAGGTGATGATTAAGAGATCACAGTTATAAAGAAAACCCAATACTGGTGGGTTAACATTATCTTCAGATAGATTTGCTGAACTTTACCTAAAGGAATCTTCGCTAGAAAAGAGGTTCTGTCTAGGAGTCATACTTGAACAGTATTTATTAACCGACACGCTCGGTCGACCTGTGTTCCTGTAACTATCCACGTACTGTCTAAGTGTTTGCATCCTATTAAACAGTATGAAACGACCACAGTAGTCCAGCCATCCTTGACTTCCACCTGTGATTGGAGTGAGTGTCCTGTAAACCTGTCGAACTGTCATCCATTCGCGTTTGTCATTATTGATGTTCACACTCACCCATTGCATCAGAATATACGCACTTAACAGTACACCTTATCAGGGCCCCAACAGTCGGTAACCTGACCCATTTACAGAACATTGTGACTGGACGAGCTATATCACAAAAAACAGTCCATGTTAATTTGGTGCAAGAAAAAAGTCTTATCAATGTGGTAAGCCAGCTTTCTGTGTCAATCTGCACAGTGGACATTTTGAGAAGTCAGCTACTGAGACCAGACCGTTTCCTGTGGCCTGATACGACACACCAGCAGTACAACTCTACAGTCGATGTCAGCATGACCTGCCCTATCGATCGTATGCAGTAAATAGGTCAGCGCTCGTTGAACAGACGGTGTTTACATAAAACAAACAGCATTACACATCAAAGTTGGAGCATATATTTGACTGTGTTTGCGAAATGTACAGTGCAACTGAAGCGAGAAGTCCTACTTGTGATTCTTAGGAACTGTAAACGGTGGATTTTCCTGCACTGCCATAGTTTGTGTTGAACTTTAATAATTTAGGCCAGAATTAATTGTTTAATAAAGTACCATAATACAGTACCATTATAACTGAGCCTCCTATTTGCAACACATTCTATCTGCAACACATTTCATTATATTATATGTATTTATGCTATATTTATATTTATGTTTATATGTTTATATGTGAGATTTGTGTATATTTCTGTGGGCGGTTGGTGAGGTGACTAGTATAGGGTATACCGAGTCATATTGGTCCTATATTAGTGTTCTGTAGGGAGCAATTTTCTTAATTGAAAATTGCATGCAACATCTGTTGCTATTTTTTGTTAGTTGTGAAGACTGTGCTTATCGTTGTTTTCGTAATATTTTTTCTGTTCTTCAGTTTTGTTTTGATTTGTTCGTATTTGTAGATCTACCCTTTCCTAAAATTTAGTTCTATACACATTTATATTTATACACTGTGACGTCATTTGTTTTGTTTATTCACTTGCAGTTGTCATCATTTTCATTGATTTTCTGTGTATTCTTTACTTTTTTCATTGATTTCCCTATTTGATTTAGTTCAGACTCTTGATTTCTGTCACCCCTTCCCCTTGTTTTCCAGGGACCATTATTTTAGTATTTTTCTGCAAATGTTATTTGTATTGTCTTTTTATTTGCATGTATGTGGTTGGTTGACATATACTATAAAATATACTTGATCATACACTACTAGCTGTGTAGTGAACTTATTAGAAAGAATCAACTGAGGATTAATTGCTGTTATTTTAGGTACACAGTTGATTATACAAGACCTTATTTAAAGGCTTGTTTCCCACAGAGATTGGGATAAAGGAGCTGATTATTCAAGCTATTAAGAGCTTGTTTCCATTTATTTGGAGATAGATTTCATTATTGCTATTTCAGGTATCTAGTCACATATTAGTATACATTATGTCGACTTTAGATTACTTCATTGAGATAGGGAAATCCCTAGGCAAGACTGGTGATAAGTTAGAGGAGTATGCTACCAGTCAATATGAAAAGGCACACAAATTTTAAGTAGATAAACTGAAGGTTGAGGAGAGAATAAGGCAACATGAAGAAAAAAGATTACAGAGAGAATCCGAAGAAAAAAGATTGCAGAGAGAACATGAGGAGATAATGAAAAAACTACATATGGAAAGCGAGGGGAAACTCTTAGCTGTGAAACTGGAAGAAACGATAAATGAGCTTCAAAGTGATAAGAAAGCTCTTACTGATAAGTTATCAGCAATGAATTCTGAAAATACAATATTAAAGGATAAAATGATGATGTTGACAGAAGATAATAAGAAAGTAGTCCATTTATTGAGGGTATTATAATTGGTGTGTTAGAAATTAAGTTGGTGAGTATTCAGCAGTCCAGACGCTCACGTATCTTGAATGAGTAATTCTGGTGCTGGAATCAGGTGGCCCCACCTCTCCGTGCTTGGGGGCAATATCAGGCTGCTCTGCCAAAATATAAACTGCACGGGTCCACTCTTATAATATTCAACACCTCATTTGACACCACATTGGTGCCAAATAAAAACTCACAGTTCTGCAATAAAGTATTGGTCATGTGTCAGAATTCCATCCTCTAAACCATTTCTGGACACAACACTACACACAACAACAACACCACATAGACGGGTCAGATCTCTTTGACCAGACAACACATCTTACCAAGTTGGTTTCACATAGGATAAGTTCTCCCAGACTACATATTCTGAAATGTGTTCATTAGCTTCCTGCCATAGAATAGGATAGGTGATATGTTCCACTGATCTCAACACTTGATCTGTCCTTCATAATCCTTGCTGGAGTTTATGTATTTTATTTGTCTCTAGACCCTGAACTGGGGCGGGGGGTCTAGAGCGAATCCTTACTTGTTGTAAGGGATAGATTTTGATATGGCAGTATCAAATCACTCGAAACATTAAACAAATATTAAAATATACAAAGAAATACTTTCAGTCTTACCAGAATTATGAATATAGAACACAGTTATCTGCTAGCAAAACTCAGCTGAGCTGCTGGCTTTAGTATGGCGTCCCTAAATATTTCAATTAGCTTCTGGGAATTACACCACTAAATAATTCACTGTGTCTACTAGGACAACTTATGACGAATGGCAAAAATGCGCGTCTGGGCGCCGATAATATATTCATCTATGGCCAATCACCGCCTTTTTTTTCTTTTCAAATTCAAACCTCCTACCAAAAAGTCATTTCAGTCATACCTCAGTCAAGTATGCATTATTGTCTGTTGGTCCGTCTGTCTCTACTTGCGTTTCACACAAAAACACACTTGTTTTTTTTAACCAACTCTGCCTTCCCCTACACAATTTTGCCTTTAAAGTTATTTTTAGCCACAATTCTCCACCCCATCCCGTCTCTTTCATTCCAACTAGATTTTAGCACTTGAGTCTCAAGGCTGCAGTTTTTGAAAATTAGGGACATTTTTGTTTCAATGCAGTCGCTCGCTGATATGAACAACACAGTCTTTTGTCAATATCTTTCTTATTATCTATCCGTCTGTATAAATGAAAGCATATTATTTCACTGCTCAAGATGGGCCATCCGGCCAGCTAGGTTTTATATTCCTAACATTATTATTAAGAAAAAGTTACTTTTCAAGGTTAGTTGGTTTTTCGAAATATTTTCTAGCATCTTCTGTACTACGTTTGCCGCTGAATTCAAATAAACGGACTAAGTTATCGTAAAAGCGTCCAAGAAATGACTGTTGCGTATAATAGCTAAGGTCCCTTTTGTCGATTTCTTTACCTTGTGTCAACTTGGGGACGTGAATTTTCCTCCTTTCCCCACCAATTGCGTCTTTTAGCCTTGCTAGTTTCAAGCACGCGTTCAGTCAGATTTTTCCTTTTGATCTTCGTTCTCATCCCGTTCCAAGGGTAAAGTTTTGCCTTCACGTCTAACAATTTAATTTCCATGGCGGGTGATGACCCGCGGCGTGGGCGATCATGTATTCTAGTAGCTTACGCAGTAGTTGTTATCCCTACGTTGTATCATTGGAGATATTTTAACGTTGTATCATGGTTAATTTTATGACAGCTGTGACTATCTAAAGTAGAGACCTTCACAGCCCTGACTATCCTGTGATACCAGTGCTCTTCTCTGACACTGGGATTACATTCTTGTCAGACTAAATTCTTCTTCAGTTCTACTACTGACACTACACACATAAAAACCTTTAGCTACATCAAAGAACCATAACCCTATATGACATAGGAGGAACACTCTGTAAACTATGTCACGAATTTAAAAGAGTTGTGGTACAGTGAACCACTTCGTCTTGCAGTACTCGTGGGAATAAATGGGGTAACATACTGGCACAGGATGGTGAATTCCACCTCAAAACAATGTAAGCATAATATACGACGCAACCAAGAGACGCAGGAATCAATGGGGAAACAAGCATCCAGCCCCCGTAAGCTGAAATCTTCCGCCAGTCCAACAGAAGAGACTAAGAGAACAATAGTTTCCAGATTGCCAAAGACCACAGAAGATACCTTCTATTCAATAAGGTGAAGGTACGTACTACGGATGAAGATAATTGTTTTACTGATAATATAACTGCCCAACATCTGCGGCAGTAGTGACCAAGATTATGAAGACCACAGCGCAGACGGCCTTCACCGGTATGTCCTGTTTAGGACAAGAAATCAGCAACCTGAGGCTGATCACTTCCTTGACTTCAAGTATTTTCTTCACGTTGACGTCTGTTCGAAGATGAAGAAGAAATCTGCGTGACAAAAGGAAAGATTCAACAAAATACAATACTGTATAATAGGAAATAAACAGGTGCGTTTTAAGAATAGATGGATTAAAATGGCATGACTAGACCACCTATGTGGAACTGGTAATCACAACCAGACCAGTGTAAATAAAGCATGAATAAGAAACGATGGATGTGAAACGCATTGAGGCAACCTGGCGATAGCATCTCACGACAGTCCTGGTTCTTAAGCCCACTGGGTAAAATAGACGGAGACCTATAAACACTTGGAGAAGGGAATTGGTGACGCACTTTAGAAGGAAAAAATAAAAAGACGGAAAGAGTGTGATCAGATGGCACAAGACTTAAGAGCTTGGCGTGTCATGATTGAGGGCACTTACTTCATACGGAGCTGAAGTTTAACAATGATGGAAACTGGAAATACGCACATGCATTACTATATACACAATTATTCAGCTTATATAAAGGAAATGCTAATGATTGTTTGCGAAACGGGCACCAAAAGAATCCTAAACGCATTTCCCATTAAACAAATTAAGATACATAAAAATCACAAAGAATATTTCACAGACGCGAGTGCACCTAGATGATTATAGCTGTGACACAAATATATATTTTTATTGTCCTAGCAAGACCTTAATTATAATGTGAGTATTAATGTGGCAATGTGACGGTAATTACCACATCAAATATTCGTATCCTTCCTTTAGTGTTAACAACACATATACACGGTTACGTTGTCGAAATACCCGAGTTTTGCCAGCAGCAATAAAGCACACTGTTTATTTCTAAATGATAACAAGTCTACTAATTTACAGCATTTTGAGGATCGATCAGATGTGAGGTGACGTAAAATGCAGTTAGAAATTAGCGCGTGCCATTTTCTTTAATTTGTCAATCGATTATTATACTCTCCTGACACGAGCCGAACATAAATGCCCTATAACCGACAGTAGAGTTGTCACGTGGTCTAAAGAATGCCGGTACTATCACGATGTAAAATCTTGCCTCCTTTACATTAATATTGATGTATTTTTAGATCAAAGCTTCAATATCTTATATGACCCTATGATTGCACTGATGCTAATAGATTTACATAAAACTCTGGCTTCAAATTTCCTCAGTCCCAAAGACATCAATCTGCTCACAAACTTTGCATGTACGAGGTACATGTCCTAAACTACCAATTACCAGTACGATAGCACGTGTACGAAAGCCCAATTAGTTAATTTCCGCAGTATTGGATAGTACTTATCCAATTTATGTTGGTTACATTCACGTAAATTAGGCATCGCTGGGAGGACAACATTAGACAAACTTTGAAGGACCGAGGACTAGAATGGAACCAGGCCAGGAGGAAGATCGCCGATATGATAGTCTGGCGCTCTCTCTTCCAAACCTCTACACCTCACGGTAGAAGGGGAACGACTAAGTAAGTAAGTTGTACTGCTACTTCTACTAGAAAAGCAGTTTTACTATGTTGAATGATGATTGTCAAAGCAGGCTTTACGGCGCGTGATTCAAATCAATTTCTACTGCTTCCGAACAGAGATAATTTAACTATTATTTCTCTATTTATTGTTATGTCACTATCATTAAGATTTAAAGATAGCTTTCATACATACTTACAAACATACATACTAACATAGATACACACAAACTTTCAGAACGTCTAACCGGGTGGGGGAAGGTGCCAACTGGCTACCCCTCACTCGTAGGGCTATACTACTGCCATGTGGATTTACTATAAAGCTGACTCGTATATGCTAGAGGATGACCACACGCACACTGACTGACATAATGAAATAACACAGAGTAACAGCTACAATCCCTTTTATTAAATCACAAGACTACTTGGCCTGAACACGACCATGGGGAATACATAATGAATGAATACATAATCACTACTAGCTAAACCTTAGTACAACTTCAGGCACAAATGGCGCCGAACTACTCCAATGTGAGTCCTACTCATATAAGTCATAACGACGATTAATACATATCAAAATCGATCGTCCTTACAAACTGCCGGTCACAAAAAATACACTCGAGAGACTAACTAACTCTCAACTATTGGCACAGGACAAGGCACTCATGGCGCAAAGGCTGTCTCCCGACAATACTCCATCCCAGGGTAGACAGAAATTGGCTAATAGCGAACGTCCATCCAGGAATACAGATGAGCCCACAATACCCTGCGACCCCGTTGGCGCCTAAATTTCCTGCCGGTCACATGACCTCAGTCGTTCGTCAACTTTCGTTAGCCCAAACGGCGGCTTCCGAATGACTTGCTCGATCTACGAACAAACGGTGACCTGTACAGCGAAATAGCGCCGTGACATCCACCCCCTCCCCCACCCCCCTTTTTTTAAGAAAGAAAAGGAAGTTTTCTTCCATCCGGAGGATGGTGGGCCCCGACCTAATCAGAGGTCCGAAGACCCATCTGTCGCTTCACAGCATACCTTCATCTGACCTGACAGTGCCAATCTTGCCCCATACTAATCTGACATACACAAAATCGGTCACATGGACAACATTCTAAATTGTGTACAAAACATGTCATCCGAGGTAATGGCAACCTGAAAAATGACAATATTTGTCTCACCTAGGAATCTACGTACGCGTCCCATAGGGTAACAAAATATCTGTATGGCAGATTCATTCACTCCGGTGCTCTTCCATCCAGACACAGAATTCACAATCTGCCTTTATGGCCACATACATCATGATATCAATGTACAAAAACAAATGTACAACCAATCATGATATTAACATTTGAAATCTACATCCTCAGTCACCCTCATTCCATCATACAGATGCATAGAACAACTTTATCTACAACTTATATTTCCATCCGAACAGTGCTGGTGGAGTGGGTCAGACTCTAATGTTCGGTTCGCGTTAACCGAAACACCTTGAACTATACGCGGAACTAATACCTAGCCAAGTGATCCTAGTAACACAACTATTCCCTTATCTATTTTTCCTATCTTGTCATCGCCTCACTGACATTGAGAACTTCTGTTATAACGTGTATGAGAAACTGGGACAAGCAAAGAATAGAAGGTTCGTTGGGTTCAGGTTTGTTCAGGCTGCGTTCTCCGTTTTAAGTTCTCCAATAAGAGTCTTGTATAATCAAAACGCTTTTACATGTAAGTGATAAGTTGAGTAATATTGTTGAATTTAGTCTGTCAAGTCCTCAACCAACCCGGACATACATACATACACACACACACACACACATATATATATATATATATATATATATATATATATATATATATATATATATATATATATATATATATATATATATATATATATATATATATATCCATTCTATGGCTGGATACGTCATTTTAATACGTCCTATAACAAAATGTTTCCTTTCTTTATTTATGTGATTGTACTTTCATTATCACGTCTGTAGTGTTGTCAATCATCTCTGACGCGTGTTCTCCTCCATTGCTGTAACGTTCTTGTTATCGCTAAAAGTAGCTTTTCGGGGGTCGATCCACGGCTTCAATCATTCAATCTGCCAGTCATATATGAATTCTGAGAGATTTGATTTATGCCTATTGTGGCACTCTGCATTCCCGTCTATACCACGGGCAATCGATTGATTCCACACACGTGGCGTATCATTGAAGCTTTAACGTTGTTATGTGCGGTATTAACTCCAGATGTGGCCCAATAAAAGACTTTGAATAAACGAACGACATAATGTTTAATCTCATTCGAAAGTATGAAGCATGAATGAGATTCTCTTACAAGATTCAAGTTTTAGAAACTCTGACTACTTTACAATGAAACAGATGAGCACCATCACAATTGAGACTGCTGGAGATGCTTCCCTCGATCTTATCTCTAATGACGTAAGACAGGTGGTCCAGTTAACCAATTACGTCATCCTCTGTGGACTGATCAGCTTGTTTGGCATCGTGGCTAATATTGCAAACATAACTGTTTTCGTTAAACAAGGATTCAAGGATACCATCAATATCAGCTTGTTGGGTACGTCTTGTGTCATACAGACTCACTTTACTGTCAACACATTAATCACTATGTCCACTTTGTATATATGTCTTTACATGTAATCAAATTTCTTCCTGAAGTTAGTAGATGTGTATGCTAGCTTAACGTCACGTCATACATTCATGCAAATCTTATTTATATGTACCTATCTGTTTGAAAGTGTTCGTTCTTTGTGTTTTATAAGTACTGTAGTTATTTGTGGACATTTGTTCCTACAAATAGATATTAGTACGTACATTTGTGTTTCTGTTTACGTGTGGCAGATATACGTAAATGATAGGTTATGTAAGTACATGTTCGCAAATTTATGTTATATAGTAGTAGCCCCCTCCCCCTTTCTCATAACTGACTATGGGAATACGTCCTTGAGGTGATAGGGCCTCAGCTGTTTTTCCTCCTGAGTTCATTACGGCGTATTCTCTTCTCTTCTGCTTGTTGTGAGAGCTTCTTATTCGCCCAATCTGTAGTGGCGCCACAGGGAGCATCGCCACTTGGTGCGATCGGTAGCCTCACCCTCAATGTTTGCTGGATTTATGTCCAGTACCTTTATATCTCTCTTGCACACATCTTTAAACCTCACCTTCGGCAGCCCGGCTGTTCGTCTACCATCTGCCACTTGCCAGTAGAAAATATCCTTGGGGATACGACCATCATCCATTGCGGCTGTTAATGTCTGTGTCCATGTCTATATGTGCATAAACAAAGAATGAGTAATTTAGACATAATTTGAATGACTTTGGATTAACCAGACGCATGGATAATAACATGGAAAATAGCATAGACAATAACATGGAAAATAGCATAGACAATAACATGGAAAATAGCATAGACAATAACATGGAAAATAGCATAGACAATAACATGGAAAATAGCATAGACAATAACATGGAAAATAGCATAGATAATAACATGGAAAATAGCATAGACAATAATAGGGAAAACAGCATAAATAATAACATGGAAAATAGCATAAATAATAACATGGAAAATAGCATAGACAATAACAAGAAAATAGCATAGACAATAACATGGAAAATAGCATAGGCTATAACACGGAAAATAGCATAGACAATAACACGGAAAATAGCATAGACAATAACATGGAAAATAGCATAGACAATAACATGGAAAATAGCATAGACAATAACATGGAAAATAGCATAGACAATAACATGGAAAATAGCATAGACGATAACATGGAAAATAGCATAGACAATAACGTGGAAAATAGCACAAATAATAACATGGAAAATAGCACACAATATCATGGAAAATAGCATAAATAATAGCATGGAAAGTAGCATAGACAATAACATGGAAAATAGCATAGACAATAACATGGAAAATAGCATAGACAATAACATGGAAAATAGCATAGATAATAACATGGAAAATAGCATAAATAATAACATGGAAAATAGCATAGACAATAACAGAGGCCCCGTGTAGTTCCCAGGGGTATTCTTAGACAAAGAAAGAACAGGCTTCCTGCTCCATCAGGCATGTCGTACAAGGCGACTAAATTAATGTGGTGTACGGGCCTAGCAACATCTTTATGTAACACATTGCTACATCAACCACCTCTGCAAGAGTATGTAAATAATTTGTGCAGATTTCTG
This sequence comes from Oreohelix idahoensis, assembly GCA_024509875.1. Lineage (NCBI taxonomy): Eukaryota > Metazoa > Mollusca > Gastropoda > Stylommatophora > Oreohelicidae > Oreohelix > Oreohelix idahoensis. The sequence continues at coordinate 188,352 of JAMPIV010016031.1, forward strand.
GCTAGAGGGCCGGCTGCAGCTGTGGTTATATGCTCCGTTTGGAGCACAAAGTAAAATGACAATAGTAATTACTAACAGAGGGCGGTTTAGAAAAAGATGAATGGAGAGAAATGACATCATCGCAACAGACAGGAAAGTCTATAATGAGAATTAACCATCAGGTAGTTTGATCATCAGAAGTGGTTCCATCATCATACTAGTGTTTTAGTCATTTTATCTCAAAAACACTCGGGACTTTGGGCCCACATGAAACATGACTCCTAAGTATCATCCTTCTGCTGATTTTATTTTATTTTATTATTTATTTATTTATTTACTTATTTTCCCTGCGCTGGGAATCGAAATGACTCCATCTTGGATGACATTTTCACAGTATCTATTTCCTAAAAACTGTATCCATTCTTTTAACTTATGGCGGTTGTTTGTTTCTTTCTATTTCCAGGATTAGAGTTTTACCTCTTTGTAAACAAATTAATATTCTAAATTCTATTGCGTTAGTTGTATATATTCCAAAGCCAGCACAGTGCCTTTCCCGCAGTTCCTTTTTCTTTCAAGTGCCCTTTTCTTTAGTGACCCTGGAAACACAGTTGTCTCAGTAGATCACTTACTGATAACTATACATTAAATATGTCAAACGGTACAGCCAAGGGCGGACTGAGTTTTGGGTATTTCGTGTGCCGCCCGAGGGCATACAGATGGGATTTAGACATTCTGCACCATTTTTCAATGTAGAATCGGTTTTTCAGGGGCCAATAACCCTTTTTTGCCTAGGAGCGCCTAGCACTGTTAGTCCCTCCCTGGGTACAGCAATATTAATTCGCTAGATCACAAATACGTCATCACTCCCCCCCCCCACCCCCGACTGCCAAGCTTTACAGCATACGTTGACTACAAGAAAAGGTAGTGTGTATGTGTATACGTGTAATCCTTAGTTTTATCTGTGTTTAAATGTAAATTATTTGTTGTATGTAAATATTTATTTGTATATATTATATGTGTTTCTAAATGCGTAAGTTATGTCCGTTAATATGTCAGCTTCTTCTCCGTGGATAATTATTGAGACACGACACCTAGGCCCACAGCGCCTATCACACTGAATGACTAAGACGGTTGGTGCATCATAATTTAAAAGAACGTTCTATAAAAACTACCACTGCAAGAGAGTTTAAGTTAACTCCTTGCTTCTTGAACAGCTGAAGTGGACATGAAGAAAAAGAATATGTCAGGAGAATTTCTTATAAAAATGTCATTAAAGTAACCTTCTGAAGACAGCACAAAAAATACAGATCTGTTAGCAAGTCGCTTAGATGAGCTGAAGTGTTAACTGTAAACTTTTATTATTTTCCAGGTCTGGCCATAGCTGATCTCGCGTGCTCCACCACCATGCTGTGGACAAGCATGTGTTACAACCCTCTTTTTCACAATCTGGGCTTGCCCATTGTGTACCTCGACATAATGTATGTCACAGGAGGCTGGCCTCACGTCTGTTTTAACAGGTAGTATGTAACACAAAAGCTAGCTGTTGTAACAAGTAAGTCGTAACAAAAAACGGATTGCTGTAACAGAAACAAAATAACAAACACGTTAACTGCTGAATTAGGTACACGTTATTCCCTTATTACAGAATTGCCTTATCCCTCCCTCGAGGTAAATTATATTTTTTCACACCAAAGTTGCAATCTTTTTCATTGCGCGTTTTCGAGCAGGGAACTGAATTGCGCGCCTTTTGAAACAACGCACATTTTGTTTCCATCCTTAATAATGGTGGATGTTTGGTTCTGGACACAACTACTTGAATTTTCCTCATTTGGAAGAGATAGAACAAAGCAGAAATATTACTAATGTAATAGATAAAACAAAACAACAACAAAAATGTTTACTATTATTACGGGTAAAACATAATAGAATGTTAACTACTGTAACAGTTAGAATGTAACCGAAAGTTAACTACTATGACGGATATAATATAGCAGAAAAATAACAACTGTTACAGATAAAACGTAACAGAAAGTGAAGAATTCTAGCACATCTGACAACATAATGCTTTAACGGATGGGTATGAAATAAAATCGAAAAAGATGATTCGTCTTAAGACGAACATAGACAACGAAAATACCCACCTTTGCGGCCACAACGCCTTCGTCAGGGAAAGGAACGAAAGAAAGTGAGGGCTAGATAGGGCACATAAGAATCTAATTAAATATAAAAATAAAACATGCCTACTTCCCTAAAGGCAGCTAAGACCTATCACGCTTGCCGAAGAGAGAGTGCGTCACCCGAAAAGGAAATGTCTTAGTACATACTAAGAAGGTAAACAACGAAACTGAACAAGAAACTACCAAAACGTAATAATAATGAGGACTGGAGATAGAGGAGGACAGAATGATGTGTGACAAAACGGGGCGGCCCCTATCGATCTTTGTTTCTCTCCGGCAGTATCGGTACATTTGTGGTACTGATTTTTATTATGTGCTCTCAAGTATCGCACGTTTCGTTCTTTCTTTCTTCGTTATTTTCTGCTAAGTAGCAGATATTTTGTATTTTCCTTCCTACACCCCTCTCAAGGATTAGTCATTACGTTTGTGCGTGTCCTGTCCCTTTGCTAAAATATTTGCAAGAAGCGGCTGATATGATTCATTACAGCCTCGAGGGCGCGGCACAGCTTTGTTAATAGCTTAAACACAGGATAACCCGTGCACGATGCGGAACTTAAGACATAATCGTTTCCGGTCATTTTTTTTTAAAGTAATCATGGATTTATTACATTTTAGACCATATGAGTCTACAAATTTTGTTTGTGAGAGTGTATATAGGCATCATATTACCATATATGGGAGACGTGACCTTTGCAAAATTTTCCCATGTCGGAAATATTTTTAAAGTACCACACCCGACCGGTTTGAACATGATTGGAACGTTTATTTAACTCCATAACAAACAATGCTTGGGAAGATAGGAATATAGTCTGACCTTTTCGCAGTTTTATTTCACTGTGAATTTCACGCTCGCCAAGACAACGTCAGACCTTGCCAGATTGAAGACTAGATTCATAATTCCTTTTGTTAACCGGACCTTGTATTGGAGAACCAAATAAGACTTACAAAGCACTGAAAATCTCTACATTTTAATAAGGAACACCGGGACGAGGACACTGAAGAAACACGGAGTCAGAGAGGGAATCTATTGTAGAATTAAAGACCCCCAAGACGCGTGTATGAGACCGACGTCTCTTTCATTCTTCTGAGCAACAAGTCTGTAGCCAAGATTGGCATTTTCATTCTGTTTCATTACTAACATGTGAACTAACATATATGTATGTATATATATATATATATATATATATATATATATATAATATATATATATATATATATATATATATATATATATATATATATATATATATATATATATATATATATATATATATATATATATATATATATATATACGAGGTATGTTCAAATGAAACCCGTCCCAGTGGCTTTATAACAAATATATGTAAGGTACATCAGCAGGAGTAGTAGAATTAGATACAGCAATTGTTAGGAAGCAAGTACTCACTGGGGTCCTTTAGAAATAGTCACCATAGGCATTCAGATACGCATCCCACTGCTTGGGTAGACGGCGGATGTTGTCCGAGAAAAATGACTTTGGTTGCATATTGAACCATTTGGTCACCGAGGCCCTGACGTCTGCATCGGAGTCGAATCGTTGTCCCTTTAGAGATTTTTTTAAGGGTCCGAACAAATAAAAGTCACATGGTGACAGATCGGGGCTGTAGGCTGGGTGTGGCAGAACTTCCCACCTTTTCCTTGCCAACGCTTCCTGCACAATGTTCGCAACATGTGGACGAGCATTGTCGTGCAACAGAAACACACCACGCGAAAGCATGCCGGGTCGTTTATTCTTGATGGCTGTATGCAGGTTGTCTAGTGTGTCTTTGTAGCAGATGGCATTGATGTTCACGCCAGGCTCTTTAAAATCTACCAATAGAAGCCCTTCATGGTCAAAAAATGCGGTCAGCGTAACCTTACCGGCGGAAATCTGTGACTTGAAATTTTTGGACGGATTCCTTATCACACCGGCCATTATTTTAACGATCTGCAGCACAACCAATGAATATTAGGAGAATGGACACTTACACACTTGTACATTCGTATGTGCTTATTACGTCAGATGTGACGTCATTATGCTCCTCCTACGAATGTCCACTTGGCGCAGCACGGTCGGGTTTCATCTGAACACGCCTCGTATATATATATATATATATATATATATATATGTATATATATATATATATATATATATATATATATATATATATATATATATATATATATATATATATATATACATATATATATATATATATATATATATATATATATATATATATTACCCTGTGAATTTTGATGTGTAAAACTCGCGGTTGAATGTCAAAGTCATTTGAGGATTGCAACCTCAGTATCTAGAATAATGATTCATGAACCACCACTGCACGGGCTGGTGATTGCTTTATTGATAGTTTCGTGAAGACAACTAAAAGCGTAAAGTAGTTCCAAGTTCCCTATGGAGCAGGGAGGGAAAGATGAAAGAAATGATGTACATTCTAAGTATAATACTTACATTTTCAAAGCGGTGTAAATGTCCCTATAAACATATCCACTTCAAAATTAATGAAAGTTTTCAAGCATTCATCATCTGAACCCGTAACCCGTCATGGGTCGTAGGGGTGCCAGGGTAGAAGCATCATCAGACAGGGTCCTCCACTGCTATCTATCCTCAGCAATGCGTACAAGTGTGAAAAAACCGTGCCCTGCCCATTCTTTGATGTTATCAGCCCAGGATTTTCTTTGCCTTCCTCTTCTCCGTTTACCTTCGACTGTTCCCTGGAGGATCGTTTTCGAAAGGGAGTCATGACGAGTTACATGCCCAAACCAGGCAAGCTTTCGACGTTTCACTACTGACAAAAGTGGTTCTTGGTGGCCTGCATAGGTGTTTATTTTTTCTCTAACATAGACATTTGTTTTGTACTCTTTATAGCAAATGCGCAAAATTCTTCTATAACATTTATACTCGAAAGCCTGAATCCTTCGCTCCGTATCTGCAGTGAGTGTCCAGCCCTCACACCCATACAAGAGAATAGATAATACAAGTGATTTGTATAATTTGATCTTCACAGGAAAACTGATGTTACTTTTCCAGATCACATTCAGCCTTGTCATGGCAGCTGAGGCCATCTCAAGTCTTGTCTTGATTTCTTTACTTGATCTTCCATCACTACATATAGTGGACCCCAAATATTTAAAGGTGTTAACTTCTTCTAATGTTTGCCCATTTAACGTAATGTTGGTCGGAATATGTTTCTTATGGCTATTCACCAATATCTTGCTTTTTTCTATATTAATTTCCATCCCATACGTTCTTGTTTTCTCCAGTCTAGAGGTAAGGTCTTGAAGCTCTGATTCTGTTCCAGTTATAAGATCGATATCATCAGCAAAACGTAGATTGCAAAGATGTCGGCCTCCAATCGATATGGTTGTTTTATAATCGTAGAGAGCCTCCTGCATAATATGTTCTAGATATATATTAAAGAGCACTGGTGATAGGATACATCCCTGGCGAACTCCTACAGTTGTTTTGAAAAATTCTCCAATGTCATTGCTTACAAAAACAGCACTGCGTGCGGCCTTGTATAGTGCTTCAATGATATCTATGATGTTGGTATCAAAATTTAATTTTCTCATTATTTGCCATCAGCCTTCATGCCAGACTCGATCGAAGGCTTTTGTGAAATCGTTGAAGTTATGGTATAAATCGCGTTGACGCTGGAGATGTTTTTCGATCAGTAATCTAATATTGAAGAATTGTTCTGAGGTACTTCCTTTTGGTCTAAAGCCAGCCTGTTCCTCGGACAAAATTTCTTCTGATTTCTGTTTTATTCTGTTCAAAAGTATCCTTAACATCACTTTACTTGGATGACTAATAAGGCAAAAAGATCTGTAATTCTTCCGGTGGCGGAAGTCACTTCCTTTTCGGCCACGCGAGTCCGTTCCGCTGACAGCGAATACTGGTAGGATTTCGATGCCTTGCCTTCAGGGAAGTACCTAGGTCTTATTTTTATATTTATTTAAGTTCTTATGTGTCCTATCTAGCCTTCACTTTCTTTCCTTTCCCTGACGAAGGCCTTGTGGCCGTAACGTAGGCTATTTTCTTTGTCTTTTGTCCTCGTAAGACGAATTACCTTTTTTCGATTTTTATTCACACCCATCCATTGTAATTCTTGCACATTTTTAGATTTCCTTTCTTTGGAAGCGGTATTACTACTGACTGTGCCCACTCTTTTGACCATTTTTTAGTACTCCATATCTTTTGGCAAATTATTGTTATGATTTTTACTATATCTGGTCCTCCATATTTCAAGAGCTCTGCTGGGATATTATCCACACCTGGTGACTTCCCTCCTTTCATCGAACATATTGCCTCTTCCACTTCTTCCCGTAATATTGCTGCATTTCCGAGTTCCCTGTTTTCACGCTTCGTGTTGTTTAATATGCTATAGTCAGTGTCGAGTTTACAGTTATATAATTCTTTACAATATTCTGTCCACCTTCTCATTACAGCTTTTTTTTCATTGAGCAGGGCCCCATTGCTATCTTATATGACAGTTACCCTGGGCTGTTGGTGTTTTGATAGTCTTCTTAATGTGTCAAAAACTGTCTTGCTGTTACCTTTTATTAGCCACGTATTAATGGACTCACATTGATCAGCTACACATTTTTCTTTGGCCTGTTTCATTTTCTTTCTAATATTTTCTAATAATTCAAGCATTAAACCATTGTAAATGTCTTTGTGACAATATTCATGTTAAAATTAATAGAAGTTTCAAACTTTTCCATAAGTGTAAATATAAATAAAATATAAATGAAAACATATTGTGAACACTTAGCGCGACAAGAGTGAAAAGAACAAACCCAAAAGAAGGATCAGACTCGTCCCTGGCAGCTAAGTTATCCTGTATGCTGCCACTTGAACCTCTTATCAAAAACCATCACCCGAGTGATGAAAAACTTTATTTTGTAATTAATTATTATTCCTTTCTTTTAAACTGTTAAACCTAAAGTGATTATTAAAATTTGATTCTTTGTGATTATACAAATTTAACTTCGATTCAATCATTTTAAATGTACTAAACGTTTGTCTCAGTCAAAGTTACTAAACACACACTCTAAACAGAGCTATTTTACAATAATAATTCCACTGATTAAATCAGAGGTGGGGGCTTAACGAGCAAGAATAAACCATTACTTAAATTCTTCATAAAAGTTGTCGGCAGATTACAGAATTAACGTGCTCAACAACAGCCAGCATTGTTTTCGCTTATCTGAATATCTTGTGAAGACTCCCATGTGATAGAAGCTTTACTACTCTTCTATCTACATTTCTGCCAAGAGTAATCGTGTGTAAAGATAGACTCCCTTGAAGCCTTTAATAGATACACTTGAGTTTTGGCGACTGTTGGGCCACTACTCCAAAGCAGGGGAGGCAATACCGTTACAGAGTGGGAGATAAATAAATATTTAATTAAAAATCAAAAAATTCTTTTAATTTATGGGCGACGGATAAATAGAAAAAATGAATAAGAGTGGAAAGTGTCAAAATAGAATAGGAGTGGAAAGTGTGACGTTAGACATAGAAGTGTAGGGTGTTAAGACCAGCTGGTTTTAGACACCCCATGCGATGGATAAGACGGTTCTCAAGCTGTTCTCGGCTAGCAGTGTCAGAGGAGCAGAATCTGATTGCCGTGACCTGGGTGTCGATGGGACCATGGTGGTCAGGACCATTAAAGTTGCCATACACTTTACGCACAGGACGACTTAGCTTGGGTTGATGGCACAGGACGACTTGGCTTGAGTTGATGGTACAGGATGACTTGGCTTGAATTGATGGCACAGGAAGACTTGGCTTGAGTTGATGGCACAGAACGACTTGGCTTGAATTGATGGCACAGGACGACTTGGCTTGAGTTGGTTAAAGGCCTATGGGTAGGAAGAGTCACGATGAACCTTGTATTTTTTCCTCTTTCAGAATTACAAGTTTTATCACCGCTTTTATCACTCTGGAGAGATGTCTCTGTATCGCCACGCCCCTCAAGGTCAAGAACATCATAACTCCTTTCAGGACCAAAGTCATCAACCTCTGCATTTTTATTTCTATTATCATCATCTTCAGTCCCTTCTACTTCGTGAACAAACTGGTGTGGCGACACAACGTTTCTCGGAACAGAACTATATTTGGTCTCACTTTCACCAAAGACAGAGAAATAGTTGAGTCAGTAACGTTTCTTATTCACAGCGTAGCACTGTCCTCCGTTTTTCTTTTATCTGTGGCGATCTGTACAGTTGTCCTCGTCGTTAAGCTGAACAAGAAAACGAAATGGAGAAAAGCGTCAGTTGCGCAGACAGCTTCAAAACCGGAAATAGGCACTGTAAAAGACAAGAAAGTTGTCAAGATGATAACTTTTATCTCCGCCATCTTTGTGGTCTGTTATGTACCTCCTACGATCAACTTTCTTATTATGGCATGTTACCCGGAGTTCAGTATTGCGGGAAAATTCCAGAACATGTTTTTTGTAGCCTGGTCTGTGGCGTTTGTCCTGGAAACAGTCAACTCAAGTGTAAATATTATTGTGTATTTCAAGATGAGTTCCAAATTCAAGACAACAGTTTTGGAGATATTTTGTAAATGTATAAAAACATAAGTTTTAACGTAGGAAATATATTGTTGATGTTTAAAAATTTTGTAAGAGACTGGAATTATTTATACCAACATAAATTACTACTCCGGTCAGCGCTACAACATTTAGCGCTGTTGCGTTAAAGCGTTCTTGATTATTGGAATTCAACTTTTACATGAATGTTTAAAAATTAAACACTCAAAAGGGCCACAAATTCCAACGCAAGTCACAACACTCAGAGCTTCCCGAGAGCGGCCATCATCACTACAGTCATCATCCATCGCAAATTAAAGCAACTCGTAGAAGAAACACATGATGAAGGTACACAATCCGTCAGGCGTTTGAAAAAAAAATACATCATCATGAATGCCACAGACAAAACCAAAACAGGATGGAATGAAGTGGCTCCAAACTGCAAGAACGGAGCGTGGACGAAGCTGTGGTCAGAAGTATCCCACGACTTTAGAGATTCGATAAGGAATCAAAATAGTCTACGTTACGGCCACAAGGCCTTCGTCAGGAAAGGAAAGAAAGTGAAGGCTAGATAGGACACATAAGAACTTAAATAAATATAAAAATAAAACCTAGGTACTTCCCTGAAGGCAAGGCATCGAAATCTTATCACTATTTGCTGTCCGCTGAAGGACGCGTGGCTGAAAAGGAAGACTTCCTCGATCTTTCACTTAGCGCTCTGTGCTCTGTGGAGGCTAAACAAAGGCTTTTATATCGTCACTTAATGCTCTACGTTTTGTGAAGGCTAACAGAGGTTTTAATATGTTTCCCTTAACGCTCTACGTTCTGTGAAGGCCAACAGAGGTTTTCATATCTTTCACTTAGCGCTCTACGTTCAGTGAAGGCTAACAGAGGTTTTTATATGTTTCACTTAACGCTCTACGATCTGTGAAGGCTAACAGAGGTTTTCATATATTTCACTTAACGCTCTACGTTCAGTGAAGGCTAACAGTGGTTTTCATATCTTTCACTTAGCGCTCTACGTTCTGTGAAGGCTAACAGAGGTTTTCATATCTTTCACTTAGCGCTCTACGTTCTGTGAAGGCTAACAGGGGTTTTCATATCTTTCACTTAGCGCTCTACGTTCTGTGAAGGCTAACAGGGGTTTTCATATCTTTCACTTAGCGCCCTACGTTCTATGAAGGCTAATAGAGGTTGTCATTTCTTTCACTTAGAGCTCTACGTTCTGTGAAGGCTAACAGAGGTTTCCATATCTTTCACTTAGCGCTCTACGTTCTGTGAAGGTTAACAGAGGTTTTTATATGTTTCACTTAGCGCTCTACGTTCTGTGAAGGCTAACAGGGGTTTTCATATCTTTCACTTAATGCTCTACGTTCTATGAAGTCCAACAGGGGTTTTCATATCTTTCACTTAACGCTCTACGTTCTGTGAAGGCCAACAGAGGTTTTCATATCTTTCACTTAGCGCTCTACGTTCTGTGAAGGCTAACAGAGGTTTTCATATCTTTCACTTAGCGCTCTACGTTCTGTGAAGGCTAACAGAGGTTTTCATATCTTTCACTTAGCGCCCTACGTTCTATGAAGGCTAATAGAGGTTGTCATTTCTTTCACTTAGAGCTCTACGTTCTGTGAAGGCTAACAGAGGTTTTCATATGTTTCACTTAGCGCTCTACGTTCTATGAAGGCTAACAGGGGTTTTCATATCTTTCACTTAACGCTCTACGTTCTGTGAAGGCTAACAGGGGTTTTGATATCTTTCACTTAGCGCTCTACGTTCTGTGAAGGCTAACAGGGGTTTTCATATCTTTCACTTGGGACCCAAAGATGCAGCAATAGTGAATGCAGTCAGCGACCCATAGCTTGACTGCTTGCATCAGGACCAGCGAACCAGAGCTGGTCAAGACCCTACTCCACCTCCACGTGGTGGTCCTGGAAACAGATTGCATCACTGCAGTCTGGCTGAGCGAGTAGGGATCGCAGTGGGAAGGCAAACCCGGTCCCAAAAAATGCCGTGCTGAAGTCGGATGTGTCGACCGAAAGGCGCAGATATCACAGCTTAGGCGTAAACAGACACAACGCAACCACCGTCCTTTTCAGAGCGAACGAGGAAGAAGAAGGAAGAAGAATATCTTTCACTTAACGCTCTACGTTCTGTGAAAGCTAACAGGGGTTTTCATATCTTTCACTTAACGCTCTACGTTCTGTGAAAGCTAACAGGGGTTTTCATATCTTTCACTTAACGCTCTACGTTCTGTGAAAGCTAACAGGGGTTTTCATATCTTTCACTTAACGCTCTACGTTCTGTGAAAGCTAACAGGGGTTTTCATATCTTTCACTTAACGCTCTACGTTCTGTGAAAGCTAACAGGGGTTTTCATATCTTTCACTTAGTGCTCTACGTTCTGTGAAGGCTAACAGGGGTTTTCATATTATCATCAATTTCCTTTACGCTCCTTATGGAGCATATAACCACTACTACAGCATTGTGGCATTACCTCCCTTGATCTGCCGTAGCGGTTCACGAATTGTGGCCATAAATTTAGAGTAAAGGATGAATTTAGAAAAGGTAGTGAACCTTTGCTCAAAATTCTCATTGGTAGTAGAATATTATAGCATGATTATGTTCCTGTTAAGGGAGCCTGCAGGGTTGAAGGAGAGCAACTACATAAAGCTGAGTTATCTCGGCTTCTGTATGGTTTATATCCTCGCCGCTCTTCTGCAGGGTTAATATATGTCAATAATGTCGTGTGGTGTCCCAACTCTGGCCCATACTTTTCTTCAGCGACGAAATATGCATGCAAAAAATCTGTCACAGCGCAGAATATTTTGTATACCGCTGACTAGGTCAGTCGTCTCAAGAGATGATTGTATTCGACAAACATCTAAGGCACACGAACTAACGAATTCGCACAAGTTCTTGTTAAGAAATGTGAATTGTTAACAATAGCAAACTGTACATGTAATATATACAAATAGCAACTTTACACATTATAGACTAAAATAACGCAACATTTCATCACAATTGTTGTAACTACCTGGAATAATTTGTTTTTGTTTTGCCATCAAACGTTGTAAACTCCAGTAGTAAATAAGTACGATTCAACACGATCAGATCAGACTAGCGCTGTTCCCATATAAATGTTTGGCTGTTAATGGTCACAATTTCTTTCTGCCTCTGGCCATTTTTTATACACTGATTGGTTGTTGCCTGTTGACTCATCCCTTACAGCCATGTTCATCGTCTTGCCAGTGTGTCTTCCTGCAGTTCTTCTGTACTGGTTTTCATGATTGTACTGTATTATCTATAATGATTTACTTCAATTTTTTAACTTTTTGCATTTGTCTCCACCACCTTCACTCCTCCTTCTCGAAATGGGTTAATTCGCGTGCGTGTTTATGGAGTTGGGGCGGAATAAAACAATAAAACATCACATCAAGCATCTACAATTCAAAGAAAATGACCTTCCATTTTCCAGTCAACTAAAATATTTATTTTCAGACAAATTTAAATGAGCAAGACTTTGTTGATCTTATCAATGTTAAAAATAGTTCCTGAACCAGTTTTCATGTATGTTCAAATTTAGATAGCATAGGAAGACTAATATTTGCAGTCTGTGTCTTCACACAACTAAGAAAACTGTAATAAGACATATGTGGCCGTGACTCTTATAATATTAGTATTCTTTTTCCTCAAATGATCTGTCAATAATTTTGAGGGGCTTTGTGCTGACTCAGACGTATTTGTTTTCCTTTATTTTTCTTTTACAAGGTATTTATTCACCAAGTCTTCAGGATACTGGTCTTGTCCGCCAGAGATGTTTATTTCTTGATGAGTGATCGTATAGATTTTATATTTAAAGTTCGTTCTTCCCTTATATCTGCAGATGGTTATCCTTGGTGAGACAGCTTTAATAAATTATAGTTGTACTTGTTTAAGGTCACTTATCCAACTGGAACTTCTTTAACTGAGTTGAGACAAGTTTTGTCATCAATTAAAACAATTTTAATTAGAACTGGTGAACAACAGTAAAAAATATATATGAAGACATTCTACTTCATCAATTTCCTATGTCATTAACAGGCATGTGGTGAAATAATTTCTGTAGACATTTATTCTGGATGTACAATCACAGTTCCTCCCATTTACCTCAAGCCACCATGGCACATAACATTCATCATGTTTAAAAATGTTCTTCAAATATTTCTCTTTATTTTTCTTCTTGGGCGCTAGAATAAGTGAGTTCTCTACCTTGCTTGTTAGATTTGAAAGTTCAGTATTTTTGTTAAGTTCCTCAAACTGATTGCTCGAAATTATAGCCTATCCGGCGTATCATGATGTCCGCTGAAAATCTAACAAAACATTTTGCGACACTGTACTTACGTGAAATTAGATTCACAATATTGGAAATAAATCTGCTTCTCCACTCTCAGTTTCCTGGATGATGAATACCCACAGGACCTCTGGGTCCGAGTATACACGGATGGGTCAGCACAGAATGCAGTAAAGAATGGAGAAGCAGGAGTGTACATAGAATACCCAAACAACACTAGGGATACTGTCAGAGTACCAACGGGGAAATTCTGTAACAACTATGATGCTGAAGTCCAGGCAATCAAGGTGGCAACTGAGAAACTATTGAACACCAATCTCGGTCCACAGCCTGTAGTATTCCTGACAGATGCAAGATCAGCACTCCAAGCACTTCAGTCCAGAAAATTGCCAGGCATACAAGCCCTACTTTCTGAACTGTGCAACCAGCGCAGGGTCGCCATGCAGTGGATACCGTCTCATTGTGGAATACCAGGAAACGAGAGAGCAGATGGACTGGCTAAAGAAGGTGCTGCAGACGAGCAACCGGATGTACCAGTTACATACCATCAGAAGAAAAAGATGATCAAATCTATCAGAAAGCCACCAACACCAACACAGGATGACTACCAAGCTATGAACAGATCAGAACAAATAGTCATTCTGCGCCTCAGAACAGGACACAACCGACTCCGCAGCCACATGTATACAAAATTCAAGATTGGCAATTCAGCCATGTGGACAGGCACCCCAGACTGCGGAGCACGTACTTCAAGATTGCCCCGAATATGATATATTGAGGCAAACCCACTGGCCCAGAGAAACAACACTGGAAGCAAAACTATATGGACCTCTGTATGAACTACAAAAGACAGTGAAGTTTATACAAGAAACAACATTGCAGATATAGACAATATAGTTCAAGCGAACGAAAGAAGAAGAAGAAGAAGAAATCTGCTTCTCAACTGAGATGATGAAAATACCATTTACTTGATAACTGCAAGGAATCTGTATTCGTTGGCCAAGGACATTTTGTAGCAGACTGGGGGTACACGTCAGGTTGACAATGCTCCCAGTTACAAATACGTCCGTGCAAGTTGGCGATCAGGAACAGACTCCTTTGTTCTCTACAGTTTTTGTCTAGCTAAAACGTCGCGTGGTTGAATATTGCCGTCGATGGCTTTGATTGGTGTAAAAACAAATGTCCCAACTTATTTGATTGGATACAACTATTAGGCACCGTTAACTGTTCAACATAAACTTTAACTAACTCGATGTAAATTAGATGACGTCAATCGTTGCTTTGCGATTCCCGCCAAAAGACTGAGTTTGCGTCTAAAAGTCTATTGTTAGAAAACTTAACTTTTCTTGTTTAGTTATAAACTGTAGTAAGTACATTTGTCGTTTTTAAAAGTTCTTAGCTCGCTTCTTTAATCTTGGGTTATTCTTATGCTAGATCTTTATCACGTTTGTCTACTGTTTCAGCACGGATAATATGGTCGTGGTAGGCAGTCCGGTCACACATAGATAAATGGCTGGGTAAATCTAGGCAATTATCTTTTCACAATCGTCTCAAGCTGACAGAACCAGGAGTGAAGTTGGAAGTTACAATCAAAGTAGAGTTGGTTCAATTCCCAGCGCAGTCGGAAAAAGACAAGAGGGGGTTGAAACTTGGAAGTCATAATCCCCCCCCCCCCCCCACTTTTTTCTTCCCCTGGAGTGCATAAGAGACAAAATGGTCGTAACACTTGTCTGACGAAGGGACGTTTTCTGGTGATCAGATTGCCTCCTTCTGTAACGCTCTGTATAGAGTTTCTTCTCATTTGCTCTATACCCCTTGTCGTAGATTTGTGATAGGTGATTAAGACTTAGTCAGGTCCCTTCTGAATAGACATAGAAATAAGTGATAGCTCAGTGGGAGGTGATAAAATAGAAATAGATTTCACGAGTGAGGTGGAGGAAATATAGTAGATTCTGTCTCTGACACTCGAGAAGCTTCTCTCAGTCAGCCTATCATCTACAACAGAGTTAGATTAGTCAGACAAATCTATTATAATATATATTAATATATATATATAAATATATATATATATATATATATATATATATATATATATATATATATATATATATACCTCACATACACACACACATAAGTGACTACAATAGACACACAGACGTGAAACTATGACAATGGAAATATAGATAATTGGGAACGAACTGACCGCCACACTGATTAAGTTTAATTGAATATTTAATTATCATAATAATATTCCATCACAACACATTAAAATAATTACATTTAAGCATATACAGATAGTCATAAAACCAATGAATTTCTACAAGAATGATAGACCCATTGGTATGATCTTTTCCCTCGATGTATAGCCCACAAACCTGTTAGAAGAAAAAGTGATAGCCCCAAAGAGTCACGGATACATCTGCTGTAGTCTAATGATTTTCCCTTTTAAAGGTATGAACAGACTTTGATACTCTGATCTATCCTGGGGAAAATATTGTTAGCACAAACTTGCATAAAGAAATTACAAAGTGGGTGCCTATATTTAAAAAAACATCACTCAGTCTACTCTCACTCTGTTCTTTCAGCAGGGATCCCTGTCTCACTTTCTTACCTAATGTCTGGATGGTGTTCGCCGTCTGGCGCACTTTATGACACACCCAACGTAAATCTGCCTTTCGTTTGATGAAGCGGATACCCAGCTCTGCAGATCTTGGTTTCATCCAATGGGTCCGGGGAGCGTCCTCTTCATGCGATATTTTGTTCAGATTTAGTTATTGTCACTTTACTCAGTTCAGGTAAGAATTAGTTTTAGCGGGCCCAAAATGTCAGAATCACGAGGTTTCCCGTATTTAGGAAAAATGACCGGTTGGTAACTTCTCTCAAAAAAAATATTATTATTCACACCACCATTTGTCAAAAATCGTCGGAAAGTTAATGCTGGTAATATTTTTCGCCACAGAGGCTGCATGTACTTGATGTTTTATCAGGAAGAATTTAATCTGGCTCGGTAGGCGCAGTTATTCAATTTGTCTTAAAGTTTGTGAAAATTGGGTACTCTGTCGTTCTGGATGCAAACACAATGCCAGACAGGTTTTACTTTGTACACCCACACGTCTTTAATTAAAAGAATGTTTAGTTCTTCACAGATATTTCTCATCAGTACTTAAACGCTGGTAGAGTTGGGCCACCCCAGTTTTCACTGAATAAAGAAAAACAAACATATAAAATACTTAAACATACTAGTCCTCGGTTATAACTTACATTATAAACTGCAAGCGTAGAGCTTGTTTTTTTATCGTTTAAATCTCCCGTGATATAAGTTATATTCATAAAGTCAATCATCATGAATTAGAAATACGTACGTATCTCGTCAATACTCAATGATGAATCAGTGCAGTTATAAGTTAGTTAAAATATTCTCGACTGATTACTGGCAATTTAATAAAATTTATTAATAGCCGAATGAGTTTAAGCTAGAAATTATAATTTATTCTGCTTTCCACTGTAACATGTCGACTAGAGAATATAACAGAATTATAAATTAATTTCTTCTGCACAGAAATCTAACTAGTAAAATGAAATAAGCGATTTATCACTAGATCGCTCCACACAATAGATATATATATATATATATTTACCTCCACACAGAACTACAGATTAATACCACGAACTAGAATCCTTCAATATAATGGTAGTCTAGAACTCGGCAAAATGTTGCCAAGAAACTCAGAACTTTGCAATATACAAGATATTTTCTAGCACGAGTGATCTGTCTACTGCAGATTTAGGAGGACTGAATGAAGTCATGTTTCAGCTACTGGGTAGATATATGAAACAGACAAAGGATCCCACGTTATTTCGAAAATCCGAAATAGCCTCCCCTTCTCGTCTAACACTTCACATAACTCAGAGGCCTACAATAACCTGTCAATACGCGTCTTAACACCTCACGCTGAGAACTAGCCGTAGAAGCGTGAGTGCCATGGATAAACGAGACGAATGTCTGCCATTCGGTCTCTCGAGAACGAATTTCTCACACTATTTCATCTACTGCAGGGCCTGACACTTTATGCAATAAAATGCGTTTCTAAATGAGAAAAGAAACAGGCGAAAGTTTGAATGGGAAAGTAATATTTTGTCGCAAACGAACGAATGCGAAAAAACACAGGAAAAGGATAAAAGAGCGATAATAAAGTAGAGGACACGGGTAGAAAAGAAAAGAATATAGAAAATTTATTGATCATAAATCTCTATGCGACACCCCTATAAGATGTATAATCTATCTTCGTGTACTCCACCGTTTACTACTGGCTTACTGCAGTCCTTTTCGTTTTCATATACCCTAGATGACGTTTTTTTTTAAATGCGTCGTCTCTTACCATAATTTTCCTTTTCCTTTGCTCATTATCTAACTTAGTTCTAGCGTTCTGTCTCTTCTATTGTTGTACTCTTTGTCAGTGACGCAGGCTTTGTGTCTGTAACGTAATTAGTTCTCTTTGTCCTATGTCCATGTCAGACACATGGCCTATTTCCGTTTACCCCGCAGTCTATATTTTAATAAATAATGCAGATATTTGGGCATTCACATTAGCATAACACTTACCCTTAAGAAAATATGACTTGCAGAGGAGCGGATCCCGTGTGAGAGCCTGCTACTTTGTCGTGCACGTAGAGTAAAGAAATGCTCGTACAGGTAAGTAAATGTCAGTCGTGTATTTAGGACTGTGTTTCACCGACATCGCTGTCCTCTGTGTTTTCCGAAGGAGGCACTCATTGTGTGCGGTAGCTTTACCTAAAAAAAAAAGTTAGTTGCTTATCCTTTACAGGACGTGGCAATCAACCCCAGCTTTTATTGGCTGTTTGTGATTTTTCTAGGCATTTTTTTTCATTCAGTAGTTTGCCATTGCTTTCTGAATGGTACGGCGCTTATACCATTGTTAAAAATCCACACAAAGCGATCTGCTACCAAACCGCCTGCAGCAGGTTTCGAACCTGGTATATCTGGATTATGAAACTGCGTTCATATCCATTAGGCCACAGACGCCGACAGCTTTACCTAACATGATGTAAATAACGGCTGCGTGTTTTGTGTTTGACTTCTAGGGAACAGTTCAACACTTCAGTTCATTCTAGAGGACAGTATATTGTAGTCATAAACAATACCTAGAAATACAAACGTATGTATTCAAACATATTTAATATTACCAATCTCTATATTCATCATCATACTTCTGTATGCTCCTTACGTAGCATGGAGCCACGACGGTACCTAGTCCCCTTGCAGGAAGCCTGCATCAAGACTCTTGTAGTGGGGATGTCTACGGTTGTTTCTTTTACATGATGAGGTTGCCAGCTCAATGCACAACATCCATTAGTCGCCTTGTACGATATGCCTGAGTAGTCCCATTTTGTCGTTATCTCTTCGAAGACATCCGAGAACACTACACGGGTTAACTCGCTGAATTGTGGGTAACTATGTTTCTTAATCCTTCTTCTTCCTCTTCTTCTTTTTCTTCTTCTTCTTCTTTTTTTTCTTCTTCTTCGTACACTTTCAGACGACAACTTTAATGTGTTAAGAAATGCAGTTGTCAGCATGAGGTTGTTGGTGTCTCATTAGAGCTTGTTCAGGAATGATCTTATTAAGAAGACACCTTTGCAGCAGATGCTCAAGTGTCATTTTATCGGTGACACACCTGTGACATATTATGATAATAGCTTTCATATATCTATTTCATTATCTTCATTTTTCTTTTTCACCTACGCACGTTTGTTAACATAAAAACCTCCTACACTCAGAGATCTGTCTCCTTTTCTAATTTAGCACGCCTATTTTATTTTCTATTCTCTATTTCTTTAGGAATGTTTGCAAACAGACCTATTTAGCTAACGTTGAGCCGGTTACCTGTAATTAAACGCCAGCGATTGAAAATCGTCGTAATAAGATCCAACAGAGGGAGACGGAACGCGTAGGAAAGGGACGACTATCTCATAAAGTCGTAAATTTTGGCTCAAGGGTAGATAAGCTAATGAAAGTTGTAACGTATTTTTTGTTAGGCAGTGATCAGAGGAAATAATTTGAGTAGGAGGAGCAGATAATTTGGAACAAAGGGGAGACAATTTATATTACCTTCCCCTGAATCCGTTCGTTTGATAGGTAATTAAACACGGTGAGAATCGCCAGATTAAAGGACGGGCTTCGCTCGATTGCAGAGTCTGCAAGCGGCAAAAGCGAGAAAATTTCCCCAGATTCGCAGATCGAACGAGGAAACGCCCGAGATCTGAGTGAAGGTGTCATATCTAGCAAGTATGAGCTATTTTTCTGGAGATTTAATATATAAACCCCAGCATTTGGACTCAATTTATCCAGTACCCACAGATTTTTAAGACATCTAGCTTCGATTTCTAGAATCACTTGTATTAGTGGAGTTTCTTAGTTTTTCGTTGGAGATAGTCTTAGAAGTTCTGTGTTGTGGTAAATACTATACTAGAAGTTCGAGTGATTAATTAGTTAGTCAGTATTTTATTTCACTAGATTTTCTGTGCAGAGGGATTTACTAGATAAGTCCGTCATTTATATTTCTCTAGGTTTTACTGTATTACATGGGCTAGCAGAATAAATAAGGATTTCTAGCTAAACTCTTCCAGCTATAAAATAAATTTAATTAATAGCTAGTAACCAGTCAGAGAATAGTTTAACCAACTAGTAAATGCACTGTTCATCACGAGTATTGACGAAATATGTATTTATTTCTAATTCGTGATGATTAACTTTTTTAAATGACTAGAATTTATTTCACGGGAGTTTTTAAACGATAAGACAAGTTCTAAGCTTGTAGTTATAATTTAAGTTAAATAAACTGGAGTGGATAAATATATTATATTTTACGCGGGTTAAGGATAGGATTGAGAATACTATATTATGGTTAAGTATTTGTATTTTTCTCCTTTACACAGTATTGGGTCAAACCCTGAACCTTACCAGCGGCATCCATATATATCGGAGAATAACCATACGAAAGAACATTTTTTGTACTTAATACGTGGGTCTTCAATGTAAACGTGTCTGGCATTGTGTTTGCACCCAGAAAGAGACAGAGTACCAACCCAAAGAACATTAAGAATAAATATTGTAACTGGGCGTATAGATCCAGATTTATATTTCTTTCCCAAATTGCATTTATATTCAGCCCGTAGTGGCGAAATCACAAACATTAACATTTCCCGACGTTTGACCATTCGTAGTGTAACAAGGAATTTTTATACTGAGAAAAGTTATCGACCTGACATTTCTAGTACTGGAAATCTCAAGCTATTGACACTGTGAGCACTGTTCAATTTCTTACCTGGTCTAATTAATGTGACATAAACAGTAGTCCTAAATAAAAACAACAAAGAGAACGTTCCCCGGAGAAGTGGTTTTAATCTGTCTCTGAGGAGCTGGGGTTTTCTTTGCCAAAAATAACACTGGATTTGCTGTGTGCGTGTGTATTAAAGATTGTTCCAGAAGTTGCAACTCAAGTATTAGGTAAGAACGAATGTACGTGGCCACGGTTGTCTGAGAAGAGAGGAAGAATGAATGAATAATCCTCATATATATATATATATATATATATATATATATATATATATATATATATATATATATATATATATATATATATATAGTAGAATCCGTGTACTCACGTTGGTTATTTTAAATGTGTAAGTTTTGTTAACACTGTCCCTTTCAGAATAGATTAACGTTTAAACTCTGTTCTTTACTGTAGAGGGAAATCCTAGACCATGGCGTAAAATCTTTGACTCTTTGGGGGTTAATAACTTTCTTCTAACGGGATCTTGTCTCAACAGAGGGAGGGAGGATTACACCTATGAGTCTATTTTCTGGATAAATGCATTAACCTATGTGTATTTGTATTTGATTGATATTCAAATTATTGCTGTTGTGAAGTTTCTTTATGGTAAAAAAAATTTACATAAACTTTATTTACATGTGTTTGTCAGCTCGTCCCAAAAATATCCCTATTCCATTGATATAGTTTCTTCACGTTTGTGCGTATTACTGTTATCACTTATGTGTGTGTGTATGTGAGTGGTTGATATATATATATATATATCAACCACTCACATACACACACACATAAGTGATAACAGTAATACGCACAAACGTGAAGAAACTATATCAATGGAATAGGGATATTTAAAAAGTTCTGTTGTAGAGATTTGCTGAACTAGAGAATCTTCTCGAGTCCAGGGACAGATTCTAACTATTTCTTTTCACCATCTCACACGTGAAAATCTATTTCTTATCTTATCTCTCACTGAGTCACCACTGAGTTATATATATATAACATTTTAAACAAAAGAGGGGAACCCGAGACCCGAGGCCTGTAAACAGTAAATAAATACATATATGTGTGTGTGTGTGTGTGTGTGTAATGCCAGCCACATGCACATCCTCATTAGGTCGCCTATTACGACATGCCTGAGATTACTGTAGGCGTATTCATTCTTTTATCCAGGAAATATATATATATACACAGATTAATCGAAAACTCACTTCTTATATTTGAATTTTAAAATACTGACTTGTACATACTGGATATATAGGTAATGATAGTCACAATCGGACGTATATTGGTGTTAAGTCCATTTTCGCGTGGGAGTTAAGTGTGTAAGACTCTCACATGCCCGTCACGTCTTGATAGACGCACATGTGAGTGCATCTAAGTAAGTTGTATATGTTTATTTATTTACGCGCCGTCGGGCACAATACTTTAACCAAATAGCGCAACTCGGTGCGATCGGTTTTTGTTGCCAAACAGCAATTACGCTGTAGAGAGATCCATAAAGTCTGTTGTTTGAGACAGACGTCTTTTGACAGAGATTATTGTGAGTCTTACCCCAAGCCATGGGAAGACTCAACGAAGAGATCATATTACACCTTCCCTGTGTGGAGTATTTGTTCTAGCCAACACATGGCTTGATTATGTATCATATTTGATGCCGCATTTATTCGTGACAAGATTTGGTAGAACTTCGACACGTCTTGTCGGGGCGTGTCGCTAGTGTGCCCATATCCTTGCTGATTTTTATCTGGATCGTACTATATTATATTTTCAGGGTTTCTTCCCTAAAATCCTTTGTAATAGTCACAGCTCCGTTATGAATACTAGAATACCAGAACTGTTCACCGCAGAGCTCCCGCCGTCCTTGAGACGTCGGCGGTCAGAGAGTCGGTCAAGTTCGGGATTGATGCCATGTACTAATGAAACATAATTTGATGAAATGTTACTGTCAATTGTATAACTGATGATCTATGTCTATGATGAATCCGTCTACGTTGAATAAATCGTCATTAATGTGATACCATGGGTCCAGTCCAGATTTCTTATACGTTGGTCAACCTTCATGACCCAATTGCCACAGTTATGTTCACATTATCATCATTGGCCCGTTCCTACAACCCACTGTATTCGCGTTGTTATAAGACTGTCGGCCACTGTTAGTAAGCCCGACCTTTTTCTGACAACATCCTTGTCAGCAGTGCCAGCCTCTACACTATCATTATTCCACAGCGACATAACCGAAGGTGGTAACAATTGGATATACACGAGACAAGTGTGAAAACAATGAGTTTTATGTTAGTAATATGTTTTATCATTTGTATTTCCAGAAACAAATTAAAGTAAACATAAAAGTGTGGCCAATAAAACTATTATACAAGAAACAGCAACTACTGCTGCCAGTTATGAAATCGTGTATTGTGCAGCTGGATCTACTGAAATGTTGACTCTACTTTAATCCACTGACACTGGGCATCAGCTGTTGGTGAACTGTGATGTTAATGTTATATAACAGTGTATGTAATCAATTTACATATCTTTAACTATCTTTAAAGCTTCTCTCTGGTTAGACGTTCAACATATACTGTCGACACAGACTTCTGTTGAACTGAAGACAAACAAACGTCTTCGTAAGTTTTCACACTTAATATCACTGGTTGACTTCATTTATACTACACCCCACTATTGATCTCTATGAGTTTAATTCTATATTGTGCATGAAAGTGTATGCGCATGGAAAAATGTGATGATGATTTAACAAGCTAGATGAAGGTGAAGTATGAACTATTAATTATGTGGAATGAAAGAGCATAAATGTGGGAGAAAATAAAATGAGACAGATGTAGGAAAAGACAGAGCGATAAGGCTTGGCGCTCGTTTATCACAAGACTCATTGCTTTCTGTTTTGGACTCTGCTGACTGAGGTTTTACTAGTTTGTTGTCGTTTTTCGATTTATACCGCGGATGACCCTAAACAGGATGGCATTTGAACCTTCAACAGCAATATTTCTGGTAATTTGTAATTTTTACTTATGTTGTTTAGTACTGACTGTGACGAGTAGGGTGTATGTGGGTGGATGTAGAAGATCAGACAACACTTATACACCACTCGCCTAGCTCACTGTCTAAGGAGTAATACACCATCTCCAACAACCATATCAATCTCCGTGAATATATTATATCACAAATAAGTCACAATGGGCGCAGGGCCATTACAAATATTGGAGAGACATCGAATCCCGAGTATTCTATTATCACTCTGATCCTCGGAATAACTACAGCCACAAAATAGGCTACTTCAGAGGTTTTCAAACTGTGCGTCGCGGCTCCCAGGGGCGTCTCGGCCCTCGGCTAAGGGCGTCGCGGTGGCTTGGGAAAAGTGTTGGGCTCGATATTATGAGCCAAGGTCCATCAATAAATATAGATCTTCGTAGTATAGAGAGGAGCCGCGGTGATTTATGCACAGGTCAAGGGAGCCACGGACCAAAAAAGTTTGAAAACCTCTGGGCTACTTCATAAATCCACTGCACATCTCTGGCCCTCTACTCACGCACTACTATAGACATCCACCCTTCACTTCTCTGCGCTCTTCGCTGTCTCCTGTCTACTCTCTACCGACTCAACTCTCTACTGCCCCAACACACTACTGACTCAACACACATCTCTCTCTGACTGACCCCTTTCATTCGTATTCACCAGCCACGTGAAAACCGTCCACACTCCACTGATCTTCATTCACGCCTAACTATAGCTAGCAGCTTGTCTTGATCTCTGCTCACAACATTGCTTGTAACTAAAATATTACAAGGCAAGCATTCCCAACTCACAACAACTCAAATGACTAATAAACTCCCGCTGGAGCATGGGAACATTCTTACATGCAAAATACCCTCAAAACTCTCCGTGACACTGACACATTACTACTTACGTGTTTTTTTTTTTGGTCGGCTGAAGCGTAGGGGCGAGCTGGAGCTTGCGTTTATAAGCCAAGTGTGTAGCAATGGCTGCTGTGAGTCCGTGTTGTTTTAGGATGTCTGTGATGTTGTATGATGTCTGTGATGTTGTAGGATGTCTGTGATGTTGTAGGATGTCTGTGATGTTGTATGATGTCTGCGATGTTGTAGGATGTCTGTGATGTTGTAGGATGTGTGTGATGTTGTAGGATGTCTGTGATGTTGTAGGATGTCTGTGATGTTGTAGGATGTCTGTGATGTTGTATGATGTCTGTGATGTTGTAGGATGTCTGTGATGTTGTATGATGTCTGTGATGTTGTAGGATGTCTGTGATGTTGTAGGATGTCTGTGATGTTGTATGATGTCTGTGATGTTGTAGGATGTCTGTGATGTTGTAGGATGTCTGTGATGTTGTATGATGTCTGTGATGTTGTAGGATGTCTGTGATGTTGTATGATGTCTGTGATGTTGTAGGATGTCTGTGATGTTGTAGGATGTCTGTGACGTTGTATGATGTCTGTGATGTTGTAGGATGTCTGTGATGTTGTAGGATGTCTGTGATAATGTCTATTCATCTGCCTCTTGGTCCTCTCCCTACCTTGAAACCAGATCTTTTATTGTTGTACGCGCGTAGTGATAATATATTGGGCTCCAATCTCATGAGGTGGTTAAACATCTTTATATTTGGACAATGGATGGGTGTGAGAAAAAAAATCGAAAAAAGGTGATTCGTCTTACGAGGACAAAAGTGAAGGCTAGATAGGACACAAAAGAGCCTAAAACTCTCTTATCTTATTTTTGGACACACTGTTTGTGAAACAAAAGGCTCAGTTGTTATGGTTGACTGCTTCATTACGTCAGAGGCCTCCAACCTTTTTCAATTCCCGTACCCCTTGGCTTTTAGTAAAACTTTACGTACCCCTTATTGAATATGAGAGGAGATAAATTCTAGAGTTTACCGTGCACATTCATTTTCGATAATATATAAACATAATTCCTTGCTTATCTCTTACTAATGTAACCTAGGATGCATAGTAGCACCAGACGGCGGGGCAGGCGAAGACATCAACATCAGAATGAATAAGGCAAGAACAGCCTTTTTTAGCCTAAGCAACATCTGGAAGTCCTCTCAATACAGCACAAGCACAAAATTAAGATTATATCAGAGCTGTATGCTTTCTGTGCTTCTATATGGTGCGGAATGCTGGAGAGTTACAGAGAAGGAAATGTCGAAATTGTCCTCTTTTCACACAACATGCCTAAGAAAAATTCACCGAATCTTTTGGCCGAATACCATCACCAACCAAGATCTGCTTACTCGGAGCAAGCAAGAGGACATGCACACCATCATAGCTGGCAGACGCTGGAGCTGGGTTGGCCATGTCCTCAGAAGAGACCCCGATGCCATCACAAGAAAAGCTATGCTTTGGACCCCTGAAGGAAAGCGAAAGAGAGGCCGACCAAAAACAACTTGGCGGAGGACTGTGGAGGCTGAGATGCAAAGAATGAACCAGAGTTGGGGCACTGTACGAAGGATGGCCACCGACCGTGCAAAGTGGAATCAATTTGTTGTTGCCCTACAAGACGCCACTGACTGCTTTGACGGTCGGTGGTTAAGGATCGAAGAAAGAAGACGAAGGATGGCCGCCGACCGAGCAAAGTGGAATTAATTTGTTGTTGCCCTTTGGCCACTGACTGCTTTGACGGTCGGCGGCTAAGGATCAAAGAAGAAGAAGAAGTCAAGTGTGTAAATTCTCACATCTTTATTGACAACAGTTAACCATAGATCGAGTTAGAATTCGGGAAAATTCTTTATCCCTTAATACCCATTAAATAAAATAAGATACATAAAAATCACAAAGAATGTTCACAGACGCGAGTGCACCTAGATGATTATAGCTGTGACACAAATATATATTTTTATTGTCCTAGCAAGACCTTAATTATAATGTGAGCAAATATTCGTATCCTTCCTATAGTGTTAACAACACATATACACGGTTACGTTGTGGAATCACCCGAGTTTTGCCAGCAGCTATAAAGCACACTGTTTATTATTAAATTATAACAAGTCTACTAATTTACAGCACTTTGAGGATCGATCAGATGTGAGGCGACGTACAATGATGTTAGAAATTAGCACGTGCCATTTTCTTTAATTTGTCAATCGATTATTATACTCTACTGACACGAGCCGAACATAAATGTCTAATAACCGACAGTGGATTTGTCACGTGGTCTAAAGAATGCCGGTTCTATCACGATGTAAAATCTTGTCCCCCGCCACCACCATACTTTAATACATTAAATAAACGGTGACGCAGTCATCTAAAAATGGCGCAACAACGATTAAATAAGTTACGGAGCTAAGGAAGGCAAAAACACACTATATAAATGATTGTGTCATTTGCTGTCACAAATAAAAGCAGATAAAAGTTATTACCTAACGCACGTACATATACAAATGGCTTTCAAGTTCGTATTGTGACTTGCCATCAAAATTACAAAAGCGTTTATCAGCATCAGCAACTACACCTAACAACATCATTAATACTTTCCTGGGATGATGACACGCCGAGTGCAGTCATGACACGAGTGAGTTCTTCTCTATGAATTGTCAAGACGACAGAAACACATAATTGACGGAAGAAAAACTTATAATGCTCAGATCATCTCTTGCGTTGCTTTTCTAGAAGCTTCTGATCTGAAACTTATTGCGCTTGTTCCCACCAGTAGAACACGTGCTAAGACTAGCGCTAGAGTTTACTGAAACTCTTTCCTTCATCAGCAAATGTAGGTGACTGTTGGGACGCAGCTTTCAGTTCATCAGTAACTCAAGTTTCCGTTAGGGCACCACTTTCAGTTCATCTGTAACTTTGGTGAGCTTTCAGTTCACCGGTTATTTACGTGACCTTTCAAATCACCGGTTACTTCCGTGACCTTTCACATCACCGATTACTTACATGACCTTTCAAATCACCGATTACTTACGTGACCTTTCAAATCCCCGGTGTCTCAGGTGGCCATTGGAGCTACAATTTCAATTCACCGGTGTCTCAGGTGGCCATTGGAGCTACAATTTCAATTCACCTGTAAATTAGAATTCTGTACGTTACCACTTTCAATTCACTGGTAGCCTATGTATCTTTTGGGACACCACTTTTAGTTCAACAGTAACTTATGTGACACTTAGGGCACCACTTTCAGATCACTGGTAACTTGGTGGCTGTTGGGGCACAGGTTTTATTGTTTCTTTTCACACTTTTGTGTCATCTACGATATCTGAAATACAACAAAATGTTGTAACTAATCCTACACAGATAACTACAATATATATCAGAATCTTTACTTTCCTTTAAACACATTGACCTGTACCGATGTTATACGCACACAAAAATGCAGCATACCAAATAAGAGAATCATTAGAATTTACAACAATGTGGAATGTGTCTCGTGAAGTTCAATATGGGTGCTTGTAGTGGTTTTTGATGTTATTGTGTGGTTGCTATGTTACCTAGTGTATTGGATGAGGTCAGCTGTGAAGGCTCCTGAAGATAAAAGTTTATGTGAGTACAGAAGGCCTTTCTGCTACCACCTACGACCTCAAACAGACTTATTCTACTATTATGTATGTTAGCTACGTTTAATGTCAAGGGTAATGAATTGTGATGTGTAGGTAATAAAAGACACAGACACACACATGTAAATACTAAGTCTAATAGTAATAATAATCTCTATGATCAATTCAAATAACACTGGTTTTTAAAAGTTAAATTTGACAATCTTTTAAATTTATTTAGTCCTGAACCAAATGTTCTTCTGGTCAGGACGTATGAAACAATATGTATTTATCAATAAACGTACATATATAGGCTTCTTAGGCATCCATACTTGGAATTCTACAAAGCATCTGGCACTAGCGTAGTGCCAGACCAGAAACTCTGAAACCAAAATTTGTGCCATGTGTCAACACACTGCTTACTGCACCAATTTTTATACACAATAAAGCAAAAACAAAATTACCAAAGATTGGGTCAGATCTCTCTGACCAACTTAGCACATCTCACCCAGGTGGTATCACATAGCACCAGTTTCCCATGACTGTATTGCATCCAAAATATGTTCAATAGTTTCCTCTTCCATCAGATATGGTGGGTGATATGTTCCCACTGATTTCAAATATAGATCAGTCTTCCATAGTCTTAGATATGTTTTCCTATATTATTTGTTTGTCTCTAGGCCCTGGACTGCTGCGGGGGACCTAGAATAAACACTCACTTGTCGTAATCCTTTTTCAGGACATGGCAGTATCAATCACTCAAAATATTAAATATTAAATAAAAGGGTTAATGAATTTTTCCACTTACCACAATTCAGAATTGAGAACACAGTTATGTAGTATTAGCAAAACTCAGCTGAGCTGCTGGCTAGATTCTGGCGTCCCACTGATAATATTTAATATTTCCTGGAAATCACCTCTCTAGCATTAACGTACTGTGTCAATGGACAGTCTTATACAAATGGCAATTGCTTCTAGAGTTTTTTCTACAATATCAATCTTCTGTCCAATCGGCGGACTTCCCCTCTACTTTTCAAATATTCAAACTATAAATGTCCAATTTCGGTCCAGTCTCTGTCTAGTGTGTAGTATTTGTCTGTCGGTCCGTTCGTCTCAACTTGGCTTTTCCCAAAATTACACTTGTTTTTGGACGAGACTACAAGAAAAAACTACACAAATTTTTTGTCTCCCCCTACTTCTAAGATTCTATGCTAAGTTATTTTTAGCTTCTACCCTCCTATCCTGCCCCTAGGCCATAGGCAGTTTGGGTTTATGCGTTTCGCTCAAGGACGCGTCAAAATGTAACTTTAGTGAAAATATGCACAAAAAACTGTCTGCTAGTCTGATTTGAACAATACAGTCTTTCGTCAATATCTTCCGTGTTATCTGTCCGTCTGTGTAATTAAAAGCATATTATTTCTCTGCTAAAGATGGGCTATCAAACTAGCTAGTTTTTATTCTCCTAACTTTATTATTTAGAAAAAACTACTTTTTTCAAGGTTCGTTTTGAAATTTGTTTTTGTGCCCTAGTTCACGGCGTTTGCCGCTATATTCAAACTAAAACAACTAATTACAGTAAACCGTCCAAGATACGTCTGTTTCTAACAAGAGCTAAGGTCGTTTTTTTGTCCATTTCTTTACATTGTGTCAACTAGTGGCGTAATTTTTTTTCTTTAAACTACAAATTGCGTCTTTTAGACTTTTAGATTCAAACACGTGTTAAGACCGTCACAATTTTTTTCTTTTATCTCCGTTTCCACCTCGTTTAAAAAGATAGTTCGTTTAGTCTGCATGTATAACTAGTTAGTTTCAATGGCGCTAGAAAATGCGGGCATGGGCGAGAATGTATCAGCGTATATGATCCTATCGTATATATATAATATCAGCATCTTTATTTTCTTACTTACTTACTTATTCTTTCCTCTTCTACCGTGAGGTGTAGAGGTTTGTAAGAGAGAGCGCCATAATATTCTATTGGATGTCTTCCTCCTGGCTTGTTCTATTCTAGTCCTTGGTCCTTCAAAGATTGTCTAATGTTGTCCTCCCAGCAGATTTTGGGTCGTCCTGGAGGTCTGGATCCCTGGCTCTTTGTTTCCCATGCTTGTCGTGGTAGCCGATCTTCTCCCATTCTGCAGACATGGTCAAATGATCTCAGTTGGGACTGTTCTACTTGTGTCTGCAGGGGTTAGGTTTTTAGACCTTGGCGTATCGTCTGGTTGCGGGCCATGTCTCTTCTTGTTACTTCAACCACCTTCCTCAGATATTTTTATTTTCAATATGATATATTGACATGTCGGGGTGTAATATATTAAATAGAATCGTAGTGTCATATATTAAATGATACATTATGTAGGAATTATAATTCACAGCAGTGTAAAATATGTCTCCTTTACATTAATATGGATGTATTTTTAGATCAAAGCTTCAATATCCTATATGACCCTATGATTGCACTGATGCTAATAGATTTACATAAAACTCTGGCTTCAAATTTCCTCAGTCCCAAAGATATCAATCTGCTCACAAACTTTGCATGTACGAGGTACATGTCCTAAACTACCAATTACCAGTACGATAACACGTGTGCGATAGAGCAATTCGTTAATTTCCGCACTATTGGATAGTTTGTTTGTTTTTTTTTTTTTGTTTTTTTTGGCGTATCAATAAAGCTTTAACGTTGTTATGTGCGGTATTAACTCCAGATGTGGCCCAATAAAAGACTTGGAATAAACGAACGACATAATGTTTAATCTCATTCGAAAGAAAGAAGCATGAATGAGATTCTTTTACAAGATTCAAGTTTTAGAAACTCTGACTACTTTACAATGAAACAGATGAGCACCATCACAATTGAGACTGCTGGAGATGCTTCCCTCGATCTTATCTCTAATGACGTAAGACAGGTGGTCCAGTTAACCAATTACGTCATCCTCTGTGGACTGATCAGCTTGTTTGGCATCGTGGCTAATATTGCAAACATAACTGTTTTCGTTAAACAAGGATTCAAGGATACCATCAATATCAGCTTGTTGGGTACGTCTTGTGTCATACAGACTCACTTTACTGTCAACACATTAATCACTATGTCCACTTTGTATATATGTCTTTGCATGTAATCAAATTTCTTCCTGAAGTTAGTAGATGTGTATGCTAACTTAACGTCACGTCATACATTCATACACATCTTATTTATATGTATCTATCTGTTTGAAAGTGTTAGATGTTTGTCTTTTATAAGTACTGTAGTTATTTGTGGGCATTAGTTTCTATAAATAGATATTAGTACATTTGTGTTTCTGTTTACGTGTGGCAGTTATATGTAAATGATAGGTTATGTAGGTACATGTTAGGAAATTTATGTTATATAGTAGAAGCCCCCCTTCCCCCCCCCCCCCCTCTCCCTCTTCACTCATAACTGACTATGGGAATACGCCCTTGAGGTGATAGGGCCTCAGCTGTTTTCCCTCCTGATTTCATTACGGCGCATTCTCTTCTTTTCTGCTTGTTGTGAGAGCTTCTTATTCGCCCAATCTGTGGTGGCGCCACTGGGAGCATCGGAACTTGGTGCGATCAGTAGCCTCACCCTCAATGTTTGCTGGATTTATGTCCAGTACCTTTATATCTCTCTTGCACACATCTTTAAACCTCAGCTTCTGTCACCCAGCTGTTCTTCTACCATCTGCCACTTGCCAGTAGAAAATATCCTTGGGGATACGACCATCATCCAATGCGGCTGTCAATTTCTGTGTCCATGTGTACATGTGCATAAACAAAGAATGAGTAATTTAGACATAATTTGAAAATGAATTGGGATTAACCATACGCATGGATAATAACATGGAAAATAGCAAAGATAATAACATGGAAAATAGCATAGACAATAACATGGAAAATAGCATGGATAATAACATGGAAAATAGCATAGATAATAGCATGGAAAATAGCATAGATAATAACATGGAAAATAACATAGACAATAACATGGAAAATAGCATGGATAATAACATGGAAAATAGCATAGATAATAACATGGAAAATAACATAGACAATAACATGGAAAATAGCATAGATAATAACATAGAAAATATGATAGGAAACTCTTTACAGAGCGATACAACAGGAAGCAATCTGATCATCAGAAGGGGTCCCCCGTCCGACAAGTGTTTCTCCCGATTTACTCCTTTACACTCTAAGGGGGGTGGGCCCACTTGGGTCATGACTCCCAAGCGCATAGACAATAACATGGAAAATAGCATGGATAATAACATGGAAAATAGCATAGATAATAACATGGAAAATAGCATAGATAATAACATGGGAAATAGCATAGATAATAACATGGGAAATAGCATAGAAAATAACATGGAAAATAGCATAGATAATAACATGGAAAATAGCGTAGATAATAACATGGAAAATAGCATAGATAATAACATGGGAAATAGCATAGACAATAACAGAGGCCCCGTGTAGTTCCCAGGGGTATTCTTAGACAAAGAAAGAACAGGCTTCCTGCTCCATCAGGCATGTCGTACAAGGCGACTACATTAATGTGGTGTACGGGCCTAGCAACATCTTTATGTAACACATTGATACATCAACCACCTCTGCAAGAGTATGTAAATATTTTGTGCAGATTTCTGGCTAGAGGGCCGGCTGCAGCAGTGGTTATATGCTCCGTTTGGAGCACAAAGTAAAATGACAATAGTGATTACTAACAGAGGGCGGTTTAGAAAAAGATGAATGGAGAGAAATGACATCATCGCAACAGACAGGAAAGTCTATAATGAGAATTAACCATCAGGTAGTTTGATCATCAGAAGTGGTTCCATCATCATACTAGTGTTTTAGTCATTTTATCTCAAAAACACTTGGGACTTTGGGCCCACATGAAACATGACTCCTAAGTATCATCCTTCTGCTGATTTTATTTTATTTTATTATTTATTTATTTATTTACTTATTTTCCCTGCGCTGGGAATCGAACTGACCCCATCTTGGATGACATTTTCACAGTATCTATTTCCTAAAAACTGTAGCCATTCTTTTAACTTATGGTGGTTGTTTATTTGTTTCTATTCCCAGGATTAGAGTTTTACCTCTTTGTAAACAAATTAATATTCTAAATTCTATTGCGTTAGTTGTACGAGTATATATTCCAAAGCCAGCACAGTGCCTTTCCCGCAGTTCCTTTTTCTTTCAAGTGCCCTTTCCTTTACTGACCCTTGAGACACAGTTGTCTCAGTAGATCACTTACTGATAACTATACATTAAATGTGTCAAACGGTACAGCCAAGGGCGGACTGAGTTTTGGGCATTTCGGGTGGGGCCCTGGGTACAGCAATATTAATTCGCTAGATCAAAAATACGTCATCACTTCCCCCCCCGACTGCCAAGCTTTACGGCATACGTTGACTACAAGAAAAGGTAGTGTGTGTGTGTATATGTGTAATCCTTAGTTTTATCTGTGTTTAAATGTAAATTATTTGTTGTATGTAAACATTAGATGTACGTATTATATGTGCTTCTAATTGCGTAAGTTATGTCCGTTAATATGTCAGCTTCTTCTCCGTGGATTAATTATTGATACACGACTCCTAGGCCCACAGCGCCTACCACACTCAACGACTAAGGCGGTTGGTGCATCATAATTTAAAAGAAAGTTCTGTAAAAACTACCACTGCAAGAGAGTTTAAGTTAACTCCTTGCTTCTTGAAGAGCTGAAGTGGACATGAAGGAAAAGACGAATATGTCAGGAGAATTTCTTATAAAAATGTCATTAAAGTAACCTTCTGAAGACAGCACAAAAACTACAGATCTGTTAGCAAGTCGCTTGTATAGATGAGCTGAAGTGTTAACTGTAAACTTTTATTATTTTCCAGGTCTGGCCATAGCTGATCTCGCGTGCTCCACCACCATGCTGTGGACGAGCATGTGTTACAACCCTCTTTTTCACAATCTGGGCTTGCCCATTGTGTACGTCGATTTAGTGTATGTCACAGGAGGCTGGCCTCACGTCTGTTTTAACAGGTAGTATGTAACACAAAAGCTAGCTGTTGTGACAAGTAAGTCGTAACAAAAAAAGGATTGCTGTAACAGAAACAAAAAAACAAACACGTTAACTGCTGAATTAAGTAGCACGTTGTTCCCTTATTACAGAATTGCCTTATCCCACCCTCAAGGTAAATTATATTTTTTCACAACAAAGTTGCAATCTTTTTCATGGCGCGTTTTCGAGCAGGGAACTGAATTGCGCGCCTTTTGAAACAACGCACATTTTGTTTCCATCCTTAATAATGGTGGATGTTTGGCTCTGGGCAAAACTACTTGAATTTCCCCCATTTGCAACAGATAGAACAAAGCAGAAATATTATTAATGTAATAGATAAAACAAAACAACCACAAAAATGTTTACTACTATTACTGGTAAAACATAATAGAATGTTAACTACTGTAACAGTCAGAATGTAACAGAAAGTTAACTACTATAATATATATAATATAGCAGAAAACTAACAACTGTTACAGATAAAACGTAACAGATATATCTGACAACATAATGCTTTAATGGATGGGTGTGAAATAAAATCGAAACAAGGTGATTCGTCTTACGAGGAAAATAGGCAAAGAAAATAACCAACGTTGCAGCCACAAGGCCTTCGTCAGGGAAAGGAACGAAAGAAAGTGAGAGCTAGACAGGGCAAATAAGAATCTAATTAAATATAAAAATAAAACATGCCTACTTCCCTAAAGGCAGCTAAGACCTATCACGCCTGCCGAAGAGAGAGTGCGTCACCCGAAAAGGAAATGACTGCCACTTCCGGATGTAAACAGCACATACTAAGAAGGTAAACAACGAAACTGAACAAGAAACTACCAAAACGTAATAATAATGAGGACTGGATATAGAGGAGGACAGAAGGAGTGTGTGACAAAACGGGGTGGCCCCTAAAGATCTTTGTTTCTCTCCGGCAGTATCGGTACATTTGTGGTACTGTTTATATTATGTGCTCTCAAGTATCGCACTTATCGTTCTTTCTTTCTTCGTTATTTTCTGCTAAGTAGCAGATATTTTGTATTTTCCTTCGCACACCCCTCTCAAGGATTAATCATTACGTCTGTGCGTGTCCTATCCCTTTGCTAAAACGTTTGCAAGGAGCGGCTGATATGATACATCACAGCCTCGAGGGCGCGGCACAGCGTTGCTAAAAGCTTAAATACAGGATAACCCGTGCACGAGGCGCAACTTATGACATAATCGCTTCCGGTCACTTGTTTAAAAGTAATCATGGATTTATTACATTTTAGACCATTTGAGTCTACAAATGTGTTTGTGAGAGTGTATGTAGGCATCATATTACCAAATATGGGTTCGTGACCTTTGCTAAATTTTCCCATGTCGGAAATATTTTGAAAGTACCACATCCAACCGGTTTGAATATGATTGGAGCGTTTATTTATCTCCATAACAAACAACGCTTGGGAAGATAGTAATATAGTCTGACCATTTCGCAGTTTTATTTCACTGTGAATTTCACGCTCGCCAAGACAACATCAGACCTCGCCAGAATGAAGATTAGATTTATAATTCCTCTTGTTAACCGCACCTTGTATTGGAGAACCAAATACGACTTACAAAGCACAGGAAATCTCTACATTTTAATAAGGAACACCGGGACGAAAACACTGAAGAAACACGGAACCAGAGAGGGAATCTATTGTAGAATTAAAGACCCCCCCCCCTTCCCCCCCCCCCCCCCCCCCGACGCGTAAGAGACCGACTCGTCTCTTTTATTCATCTGAGCAACAAGTCTGTAGCCAAGATTGGCATTTTCATTCTGTTTCATTACCAACATGTGAAATTATATATATATATATATATAAATATATATATATATATATATATATATATATATATATATATATATATATATATATATTATATATATATATATATATATATATATATATATATATATATATATATATATATATATATATATATATATATATATATATATTACCCTGTGAAGTTTGATATTTTGATGTGTGAAACTCGCTATTGGATGTCAAAGTCATTTGAGGCTGGAACCTCAGTATCTAGAATAATGATTCATGAACCACAACTGCACGGGCTGGTGATTGCTTTATTGATAGTTTCGTAAAGAGAACTAAAAGCGTAAAGTAGTTCCAGGTTCCCTATGGAGCAGGGAGGGAAAAATGAAAGAAATGATGTACATTCTAAGTATAATACTTACATTTTCAACGCAGTGTAAATGTCAATTATAAACATATTCACTTCAAAATTAATGGAAGTTTTCAAGCATTAAACTATTGTAAATGTCTTTGTGACAATATTCATGTTAAAATTAATAGAAGTTTCAAACTTTTGCACAAGTGTAAATATAAATAAAACATAAATTAAAACATATTGTGAACTCTTTTCAAACAGTGGAGATGTAAATGTAAAACATATTATATATGTACGTTTAACCTTTTCATTTAAACGTAATGTAAAGCTAAAGCTATTCAGTTTAAATGTAAAGGAAATTTTATCCCGAGGGATTAAATTTAATTCTCATCGATGGTAAATTCTGACAATGGGATGGTAGAATAGAAGAGGGGGGCACATAACTATGTGTCGGAAAACGCCACACTCAGAAGAGCGTTTCGTTTCTATTTCTATTACCAGTTATTCGAGGTACCAGCAGAAAGTACTATCTCTGGAACCAAGTGAAGGGAGAAGTGGACTGACGTTGTGCGAGACGCCATCAAAAGAGTGTCTTAGACAGACGCAGAACCAGCTTGGCCGTTACTTTTTGACGTTCTGGAAACGTGCGGTGCCTGAACTTTGACCAGAGACGAGCGCGAAAAGAGTAAAAAGAACCAACCCATAAGAAGGATCAGATTCGTCCCTGGCAGCTAAATTATCCTATATGCTACAACTTGAACCTCTTATCAAAAACCATCACCCGAGTGATGAAAAACTTTATTTTGTAATTAACTATTATTCCTTTCTTTTAAAATATTAAACCTAAAGTGATTATTAAAATTTGGTTATTTCTAATTATACAAATTTAACTTCGGTTCAATAATTTTAAATGTACTACATGTTACTAAAGTTACTAAACACACACTCTAAACAGAGCTATATTATAATAATAATTCCACTGATTAAATCAGAGGTGGAGGCTTAACGAGCTAGAATAAACCATTACTTAAACTCTTTGTCGTGAAAAATTCTAATCCACATATATAAATGAGAAAAGAAATGTAAAGCCTAACGAAGTAATTTAATAGAAAGAAAGAAGAATGGTGAAAGAACAGTGTGGTCACAATAGCGTACACCTACGTTGTAGAACGCCATAAGGGCTGAACCCGAGATCCCCTTTTTCTACTTCGTCTGCATAAATGTAACGCTTCCACGTTCGATAGTAAAAGCCTACTGCATAAACTACACGCGTTTCTAACAATAAAATTGGTACTGTATTTCTTATACGACCTTGATAGGCACACTGCTTAATGACCTAGATATAATACTAGCATTAATGTCATTATACACAATACGTTAACCTAAAAGACAGACGGGCATGGAAGAGAGAGAGAGAGAGAGAGAGATGCACGGAGGAACGCATGTAATGCTACCACGGCGTCTCGCGATTTAAAAATTAATGCCACCCCACGCGAAAGGCATGCAGGCTTGATTTTTTTTCAAATAAACAGTGATAAAAAACACTAACGATACGAGGTAAGGTTTTAAAAAACATGTTTAATGCTTATTAGGAAACCTGACACAATACTGTTTTACGTCTGAAATCCTGACTTTATACTGACAGAACAGTCGAAAAGGCAGGACAGGTGGCGGTTTGAAAAATTAAAAAAAACAAATACACGACTATCCTAGAATAATACCTATTTTGAACGAAGCCACTTAGCCCCATTAAACTTATATATTCTTGTACCATAGGACTTGCTGACAAAGAATATGTTATGTGTTACTCAAATAGTCTGGTATTTAACGAATTATAGCCAAAATACTATAGTGAGGTTGTCTGACAGCACAAGATCATATTTGCTCATAATGGCTGTTTGAACAACACTGCTTTAGGGGAATGAGGCCAACAAGTTAGATACGATTTGATTGGCTGTAGAAATATGTAAGGCAAAACCTGATTAGTCGGACTGCAAATACTAGTTTGTTGTTAATGGTTACGGTAGGATGGGTAATATTTTTTCAAAGGCTCTTGTAAACATGGTCTCATTGGTTAGAGCGTTCGATATAGTCAAATAGAAGCGTCAGTTCAGGGCCAGTTTTGAAAATCCAATTTGTAAGAAGCAAGTGCGTTGAGTACAAGCTAATATTTTTCTAATAAAAGCCTGGGATAAGGCAGATCAAAATTGTGCCAGAATTCATCGCCAGTCAACGTACTTGTGTATATTTCCTTGAATTGTGGTAAGCTAGACATATTTCCTATATATATATATATATATATATATAAATATATATATATAAATATATATATATAAATAAATAAATATATATATATATATATATATATATATATATATATATATATATATATATATATATATATATATATATATATATATATATGTGTGTATGTATATTATATGAAAATTGAATATGAAATGATAAATTGTGTCTGTATGTGTGTGGTTCAGTAGCAAACAGAAGGCAAAGCCTAGATATTGCTCCACCATGTAAAAGCTTGTCAGAGAGGAGTATAACTGCATTGGCATATATGGGATTGCCAATTAGTAACATAACACCTATCTTATTGTATAAAAGTAATTACAGCTGGAATTGCAGAGGCGTTGTAACCATTAGGGAGAGGAATACTGGTATATTGTCACATGAGAAGCTAGTAGTTGGCCTACAGCGCTGAACTCTGTGTTTGTAATGTCCTGTACTTCAGTGTGGAAATAGATATTATATATTAGTTCTGAAGAAGGAGGTACAACCTTCTTATTTCAGGGACCGTGGTACTGAAGTATTAGAGCAGCATCTGGTCTGAGTTTTGCTGGATCCATAGGGCTGGCAGCAGACTCCTTGTCCAAGATATCGACCAGTGGGGTATCTCAAGATAACTGAGAAGCAAGCGAGCAGAGGAGACAGTTTTCCTGCCGCAGACACCTAAGCTAAGACTTTGTCAGCCAGAGCAGCTCACCCTTGTATAACCCTCCTTAAAATTGACTGTAATAATAAAGCAAGAGGGACAGTTAGTGTTTTACAAATAAAAGAACTGTGATCCCTTCAAGATTATTTCCACCATTAACAAACACATGAAGGCGTGATGACAAACAACAACATAGCTTCAAAAGCCAGTGTTACCTCTTAATACCAGAGCACACACTACACACATATTGTAATAATATTCTATGGCAGGACAACGATCCTTTGTATAATTTTTGTACATACACATTGTGTTTACATTTGATTGTGATTCCTGATTCACTCTGTAGTTGGATCAGGATATCTATTCTTGAAAGAAACTAATACATAATTTAAAAGTTAACACTTGACTTACTTAAGCTAGTCTTCTAGAGTGTTATATGTATGTGCTTGTCATAGTGTTGTAAAGTGTTGTGAATCTTAAATAAAGTATTTATCTGTCTGTTGTTGTTGTGAACTTACACTTCATCATTATCATAAACCTAGACATTCAACGTAGTCATCACAATAGCCCAGAATAAGTCTGATTGAGGTCTAAATGTGGTAGCAAAGTAAGGTCATCTGTAACACACTACACCTATTAGATACAGATACCTTCACAGCTGATCTCAGTCAGTACACTAAGTCCCCTATAAATATTTATATAATCCCAACTTACCACATATATTGGGGTCTCGCTCCCGGGATATTGAACCTTCCCCTAGCATATATATTGGGAGTAATTCACTACTGGAAATTATAAAAATTAAAAAGGTATTCTTGGGTGGAAAGATAAGGTTGAGCTCTCAGTGCTTGTGGTTGTCCTTAGTTAATTACTCATAGATAAAATTGTTTAGTTAAATATTGTATACATTTGCCTGTTAGAAAATGGCGGACCTGGCAAAATTTCGATCTGCTGCTATGCAGGCTGCTAAAGAGTTAGGAATGGACGGGCAAGTTATGATTGCCTATGTCACTACTGAATGTGACAAATTTATTGAACGCGAAGAAAAAAGATTAGAAAAAGAGGCTGAAAGAAAGTTAGAGGCTGAAAAAGAACTTAAGAGGTTGCAGATTGAGGCTGACAAAGAGGCTAAAGCATTGGAGGCTGAGGCTAAGAAGTTACAATTAGTGGCTGAGGCTAAGAAGTTACAATTGGAGGCAGAAAGAGAAGAAAAGAGACAGGCTGCTGAAAGAGAGGAAAGAAGATTGACTGCAGAGAGGGAAGCAGAAGATAAGAGATTACAAAGGGAGCACGAGTTACGACTAAGGGAGTTGGAATTTCAAGGCCATGCTCCTGAAAATGGTGCCAGTCCCTTTACCTCCGATGCTACTGCTAGTCAGGGAGCCTCAACCTCAGCTATGAGTTTTCATTTAGATCATTTTGTTGGGAAAGACGATGATATTGAGAGCTATCTAAATAGATATGAACTGTTAGCTACCACGTATGGGTTAGAGAGAGAAAGGTGGAGCTTAAAGTTATCTCAAGGGCTTCGTGGTACAGTTTATGAAGTTTTTGCCAAATGAGCAGAGATGATCAAAACAATTATGACATGTTAAAGCAGGCTCTTTTGTTAAGATATGAAAAGAATGCAGAATTTTATAGGAAAAAATTTAGGAATGCTAAACTACTGTCAGGTGAACATATCACCAGTTCTCTGCACGAATAGAGACATACTTGGAGAAATGGACTTCTCTGGGGAAAACCCAAGATCTTAAGGAAATGATCCTTATAGAACAACTAAGAGAGTCCATGGCTCCAGACCTGAGAAAGTTTCTCATGGAACAAGGTGCAGAGAGGCTGGGTGAGTTACTAAATGTTGCTGAAAGATATCAGACAGCTCAAGCAGAGGTAACTGGTAATAAGAAGAGGCAGGTAGACAATTTTAAGGCACCACAAAACTTTAATGAATTTGATCATAGAGATCAGAACAAAGGTAAGCATCAGTTTTATAGACCACGTTATGATAATAAAAATAAAACCCCACAATTCAATGAAAGGAAATATGATGACAGGAAACCCTTCAGACAGGAAGGAAAATATTGTCAAATATGCAGGATGCATAATCATAATACTAGGGAATGTGGTAGGAAAGTTCCTCCATATCACGCGGCATGCATGATAACAGTGGACAAGGGGAAGAAGAAACTGACAGAGAATCATATAAATCTTCAACATCCCCCCATCTGTGAAGAAGTGACATGTAATGGTGCCAAGGTTAGGTGCCTTTACGATTCAGGTTTAGAATATGACTCAGTTGTGAGTGCCACCCTAGTGCATCCTGAACATTATACCACAGGGAAAGTGGAGATACTAGGGGCCGTAAAGAGA
Source organism: Oreohelix idahoensis (assembly GCA_024509875.1). Lineage (NCBI taxonomy): Eukaryota > Metazoa > Mollusca > Gastropoda > Stylommatophora > Oreohelicidae > Oreohelix > Oreohelix idahoensis. The sequence continues at coordinate 229,755 of JAMPIV010016031.1, forward strand.
ATATCCACCATGACACTTCCCGTAGCCGAGATAAATGTCAAGACTAGGTACGTGGAAGGAGTGATTAGAGCAGCCGTGTGTGACGACCCTAATTACCCGCTGGTGTTAGGAAGTAAATATGTTTTTCTAGGAAGCCCTATAAAACCTGTGGTAATGGCCACGCTCCAGGTCAGGTCGACCCCTAGTAGGGAGGAAATATTACCACTAAATTATTCACATAAACAGATGAGAAAGGCCCAGGCAAAGGACAAATCACTAAAACCTTGCTTTGGCAAATTGCCAACAAGCCATGCACACCCTAAGAAAGGGCAATTCTATTTAAAGGAGGGACTGCTCTTCAGGAAAGCTAGAGCAGGATCCAAAGAACAGGGACAGTTGGTTTTGCCAACTCCCTACAGGGAAAAAGTGATGGCACAAGCTCATGTTGTACCTGATGGTGGACACCAGAGGAATGGAACCACACGTAAAAGGACATCTGAAAAATATTACTGGCCCCAAGTAGCTGCTGATATTGCACCATTTGTGGGGCCTGTGAAACATGTCGCAAGATACAGTCCCCAAGTTGGGAAAATCATAATCAAATGCCAGCCAAGCATTCTGAAACATATGGGCCTAAAAATAACAAGGAAAATAAAAATAATAAGGTTGACATAGAGGATAGGTATCCACCTTCCCACCAACAGTTTTCACCAAAAATATTTAGATTCGCAACTCTAAGAAGGGCATCCAGAGAAAATAGAAACTCAGACCAGTCTAACCAGGCACAGTTTGAAGCCGCAGTTAGGGAACTGGCTGAAATTAATATTGAAGATGATCCGCCAGATTTGAACCCGATACAAAAGGTTAACATAAGAAAAGTGGGGAGTGGACGAGTGAGCAATTCGGAAAATGCTCACAGCGGTTCACAATATGGCTATTAATTAGCATGAAAAGGGCACTGGTGACATTGGTAGTCACCCGACCCTACACCGTCCAAGGGGAAGTATTGATCGGACCCTGGATGGAGATCACCCACACATACGATAGCAAAGCTAAGGGCGAATTGATTTCTGATGCAGAAACTCATTTCCCCACATATTATCTTAATTCACCAAATTGTCGGTAGGCGGAAATATAGTTAATGAATATGGCCTCCATTTGAGTGGCATATTATAAGAATATTATTAGAAGGGTGTTTCCACATTCAATCAAGCCTGAGATCAGACCAATTGTTGGCTGTGAACATTTCGGAGGAGCAGAGTGTCTCCATTGTTGCCTTTTTGAATTGAGGATAGTCCGAGTGTTTATTCAGGCTGATCAGGAAATTATTGGATCCCCTACACAACTCAGATATCACCATATAGATCAACTCCTCATAACGTACAATTTGAGGAACATCTAATATTCTCGGGACATGTCGTTGAGCAGACTCAGAGAAGAGAAATGGTGAATATTGATTGCTAAGCAGCATTAAGACAAGCAGTAACCCTTGCAGCTGTTCAGTAACATAACTGAAATGGATTCCTGGATTGCAGAGGTCTGAGGCAACCTTCGTCAGTAGTGCTTACTTTGAATTGACCCACCTGCATTAATCCATGAAAAAAAATAAAATCAGCGAAATGTTGAGGCCGATTTTCTAAGCCGCCATCTGTGTGATGAGAATTAGAATAATCACCAGGAATAATATTAAATTTCTCTATGTGTATATAGAATTAGGAACTGACATATGATGTCTGTTTTAAAGTGGGGAGAATTGTCGTGAAAAATTCTAATCCACATATATAAATGAGAAAAGAAATGTAAAGCCTAACGAAGTAATTTAATAGAAAGAAAGAAGAATGGTGAAAGTACAGTGCGGTCACAATAGCGTACACCTACGTTGTAGAACGCCATAAGGGCTGAACCCGAGATCCCCTTTTTCTACTTCGTCTGCATAAATGTAACGCTTCCACGTTCGATAGTAAAAGCCTACTGCATAAACTACACGCGTTTCTAACAATAAAATTGGTACTGTATTTCTTATACGACCTTGATAGGCACACTGCTTAATGACCTAGATATAATACTAGCATTAATGTCATTATACACAATACGTTAACCTAAAAGACAGACGGGCTTGGAAGAGAGAGAGAGATGCACGGAGGAACGCATGTAATGCTACCACGGCGTCTCGCGATTTAAATATTAATGCCACCCCACGCGAAAGGCATGCAGGCTTGATTTTTTTTCAAATAAACAGTGATAAAAAAACACTAACGATACGAGGTAAGGTTTTAAAAAACATGTTTAATGCTTATTAGGAAACCTGACACAATACTGTTTTACGTCTGAAATCCTGACTTTATACTGACAGAACAGTCGAAAAGGCAGGACAGGTGGCGGTTTGAAAAATTAAAAAAAAACAAATACACGACTATCCTAGAATAATACCTATTTTGAACGAAGCCACTTAGCCCCATTAAACTTATATATTCTTGTACCATAGGACTTGCTGACAAAGAATATGTTATGTGTTACGCAAATAGTCTGGTATTTAACGAATTATAGCCAAAATACTATAGTGAGGTTGTCTGACAGCACAAGATCATATTTGCTCATAATGGCTATTTGAACAACACTGCTTTAGGGGAATGAGGCCAACAAGTTAGATACGATTTGATTGGCTGTAGAAATATGTAAGGCAAAACCTGATTAGTCGGACTGCAAATACTAGTTTGTTGTTAATGGTTACGGTAGGATGGGTAATATTTTTTCAAAGGCTCTTGTAAACATGGTCTCATTGGTTAAAGCGTTCGATATAGTCAAATAGAAGCGTCAGTTCAGGGCCAGTTTTGAAAATCCAATTTGTAAGAAGCAAGTGCGTTGAGTACAAGCTAATATTTTTCTAATAAAAGCCTGGGATAAGGCAGATCAAAATTGTGCCAGAATTCATCGCCAGTCAACGTACTTGTGTATATTTCCTTGAATTGTGGTAAGCTAGACATATTTCCTATATATATATATATATATATATATATATATATATGTATATATATATATATATATATATATATATATATATATATATATATATATATATATACACCAATACCTCGCTCTTTCGACAGGTTAGGGACCAGAGCTATGACGAAAGTCGAAAATCGACGAAAGTCGAAGCATAGCCTTTATTTAGCTTACAAATGCATTAGGGCCGCCAAAAAACGAAAAATAACTAATATATAACACTTGCGAATGCATGCAAACACCCAGATAAACAGAAATAAACATAAGATAAAAGAAAATACAGTATTAAATAAATAGCATCTTACCTTAAAATCATTCTTGAGCAAGTAGAATGAATATATATACAGTATGTACAGTTTTGAATGTTGGTGATTTAGGGGGATTCTAGACTTAGAAAAACCAGATGGAGAAAATTGAGGTGGCTCATCTTCAGAACTGGAGGATTTCAATCTAATTCTTTTAGGAGAAGGGCACTTTGAAGGAGATCTAACTGGGGCTGGGGCTGATGCTGATGGCTCGGAATCTGAAGGGTTAGAGGGAGGGGTGACTGAAGTTGGTTGTGGCGGTTGCGTCTTGAAAAAGGAGAGCAAAGACGTTTACCTCATTGATGTCTTCTTCCTTTCCCTAAGAAGTTCTCTGTAACAGGCTATTTGGTGTTCTAGCCCACTATTTACTTTTGAACTTCTGTCGAAATTTATTCTACGTTGAAGATTTGCTGCTTTGTGTAGCCAACTTCTTCTATAATTGTTTCAAGCTTCACTTGAAAAGCTCCTGCAGCTGCGGTATCTGCGCTAGCTGATTATCCCTTCACTGCTATATTATGCAAATTTGACCTTTTCTTAAATTTCTCAAACCAGCCCCTGCTAGCTCCAAATGTCTCCAGCTGATGTCTCTCCTTGTTCAGCCTTCATTGCATTAAATAAAGTTTGTGCTTTAGCCTGGATAAGATCTTGGCTTAGAGGAATGTTGTGGCTGACATGGTCTTCAATCCACACATTTAACACTTTCTCCATCTCACCAATTAAATTGTGCCGCTTTCTAATAAGTTTGGTATGCACTGGCGTAGCGTTTTTAATTTCCTCTAACACTTTAGCTCTGTTCTTTACAATTGTGGTAACTGTAGTGCTTGGTACACCTAGCCTGCGGCCTATTTCAGCATTTAAGATGCCTTGTTCATTAAGCTTGATTAGCTTAAGCTTTTCTTGCAAATTGAGAACCTTATGGGTTCTTTTAACTTTGTCACTACACTTAGGACCCATTATGAATATATTAAAGCAGAAAAATAAGTAGTACTGTATAAGGCCTAATCACACAAAAAAGTACAGTATGAAAACTGTACCACGTGTCGTATAATCACGATATGAACACTGTCATTAGACTGTTATCACTAAAATAACTATGAACTGTTTACAGTATAATCACAAAAATAATATAGTATGAATAGTTTTGTTATTTTAATCACAAAAATAAGTAGTATTAATATGTTTAATGACAAATATAAGAGATTCAATGCGGACAACTTAAAAAAAAACAGTGCACACCGAACGATTTCTGTTCAAAGACTGAACGACGAAAGAATCAAGATGACGCGCAGTTGTGACCAAATGCGACGAAAGAGCGAGGCGAGCGACGAAATTTGGAAACGTGGTTAAAATTGAAAACCGACGAAAGAGCGAAGCGACGAAAGTCGAAGCGACGAAAGTCGAGGTATTGGTGTATATTATATGAAAATTGAATATGAAATGATAAATTGTGTCTGTATATGTGTGGTTCAGTAGCAAACAGAAGGCAAAGCCTAGATATTGCTCCACCATGTAAAAGCTTGTCAGAGAGGAGTATAACTGCATTGGCATATATGGGATTGCCAATTAGTAACATGACACCTATCTTATTGTATAGAAGGAATTACAGCTGAAATTGCAGAGGCATTGTAACCATTAGGGAAAGGAATACTGGTATATTGTCACATGAGAAGCTAGTAGTTGGCCTACAGCGCTGAACTCTGTGTTTGTAATGTGATAATAGTCCCATACCAAATACTTCCACTGTTATATTCTACCGTGAGTTTTTATGCTGTTGACGATTACTTTGAAAGTTACTGATAAATTATTAAATATTATAACTGATGACTGGTCTTGGAGATTGAATAAATGGTGATGGGTGTTACCTTAATGGTTACACTGTTCATACGCCCACACAGAGCAGAACAGTAATTCTTATATCACGCGAATGTCAAAATATCAAATTCTGTAATACTAACATACCACTGCTACACACGAGATACTGTTAGTGAATTCAATCTGTTTGTTGACATAGATCTCGCCACACAGGCTATTTATGGTCATGCGTTACTACTGTCACCACTACTGTTTTCCTACCGTGTTAAATGTTGCAGTGAGTGTGCGTGGGTACATTCACACGCCACAGATACGCACGTACGAGTCGTGGAACTACAGGTGACATATAACATAGTTTATTGTCACAATACGTTCATATGAAATACACATAGTCAAACATAACTCACAACAAGAAAGTACTATAGTCACATCTCCACTTCTCATAATCATTAGCGCTCTACAACATCAACACTAGATCCTCTCAGCAACGGTCGGCATCACCGTGCTAATGTAATAAATAATGGCCTCCTTAAATATGCTTCATCAAAGACGCTCTCAACATTGGCGCTTTAATATAACTATGGATCCTCTCAGCAAACGGTCATCCTCGCCGTGCTGACAACATGAATAATAATGGCCTCCTTAAATCTGCTCAGTAAAGACGCTCTCAACATTGGCGCTTTAATGTAGATATGGATCCTCTCAATAATAACAATGGCCTCCTCAGATATGCCTCATCAAAGACGCCCTCAACCTTGGCGCTTTAATATAACTATGGATCCTCTCAGCAACGGTCATCCTCGCCGTGCTGACAATAATAAATGGCCTCAAACGATGCTTCTAACATCAGCATTATAATAAATAGACAATGGATCCTTTTCCCAGCAAACGGTTGTCCTCACCGTGCTATCAATAATAAATGGCCTCAAACGATGCTTCTAACATCAATAGTGAATACTCGCGGCAATTTCTCGCAAGACTGCACTCCCTGGCAGTCTGCAGTAATCTCGCCTTCACTCATCTTGACATTTATATAGTCAAACATAAGTCCTGGATCCTTACCTCTTCAAAAATACTCACAAACACAATTCTCCAATAAACTCAGGAATTATAGGTCTACACAAATAATGGCCTCTATAACTTTTGCACTGCGCAGGCATACTCAAAACACACACTGTAGGACCGACCTCTCCCGTCGGTACCCAAAAACAGACTGCTCTTAGTTCACACACTAATTCCGCCCCAAAAAGACACGAGACTCGGCTGTTTAAAAAACACAACTCAGTCTCGATAATTGCATGGGCTAGTCACACGAGCTTACTCACAGCTCAAGACAGTTCAGAGAAAACACATCTCCGCGATTTGAACTGACCAGTGTTCGCCCCGCTTACCGACTTAGAAACTTCTCGATCATACGAGGGAATTCCCCTAATACAATTTTAACTTAACATCAGCTTAACCAAGCAACGTAACCCGTAATCAAATCTATTCGCTTAACATTTTCAAGATCACCTCCCCTTGCTAATATTTACTCTGTATCAGTTGCCACACCGCCCGGGAAAAAAAATGATTTACCTTTTTTTTTTTTTTTTTAAATTTAAGTCCCAAAAATTTAGAAATAAATGAAGTTATATTATATGGCTACCAAAAATGTACCTAACAAAAAATGAAAATAGTACATCTACCAGAAATATCAGCAATAAATATAATATTACAACTAAAACATCAAACATAATCAATCAAATATCCCAATGAATGTTACCGATGTAAATTACAACAAAAGCATCAATCATAATACAAGCATATCAAAATTAATCTTAATACAACACCAAGCTAAGTACATTTAGTACAAGTAACAACCAATAGAAAGTGAAAGAACAAGATCAAGCAACAGAAGAATGATCTGTAGTAAAGAAAAGTAAGAAATCAGAAAATGAGAAACAATTAACAATAGCACAAGATAATCAATAAGTAAAACAATTTCATGAAAAATAAATACAAATTTACCAAAATACTAGTTACATTATATTAAGTTATATAATTAACTCAAGAATACAACGAATGAAAGTATAAGTATTGAAAGAAGAAGAAGTATACAAGTAGAATGAAGAGAAACGAAGATGTGATACGAAAGTATAAACAAGATATGAACACATATCGAAAAGACAACAAAAGGATAGAATGACATGAAGGATAGTCAACAAAGACGAATGGAAAGCAAAGGTATGAACGCATAGAAAGTCAATAACAATACATACCAATAGATGTTTAGATCAGACAATATCTTTCAAAAATTAAATACAAACATGATTACAAGGCACAAAACAAAATGTCAAAGTATATCCATACTAACAGCACAAAACGAATAATTCATAACTAAACAAAGTCTAATAAGTAATTTAACTAAGTTACAAAAATTATACTTAATTGAAAATAAATTATAAACCTTACACAAACAAATAATAGCATTTGCGATAACTAAGTTTTGACCTAACGCACAATCAACCGCTAAAAAATAAAAATACATCATAATATCAAATAAGACAAATTTCCAAAAAAGTAATATCCCTTTCAATCATAGGGCACACAAAAATAAATTACAATGCCAAAAACAACAATTTTTTTTTTTCAAAATAACCATACAAAATATTTCAGAACGATAAGTTATCAAAAAATAAAATTATTATTAAAGTAATTCTAAGTCATAACTAATAAACTAACAATGAAATTAACTTTTAACAAAATGAGAGAAGCATAAAATATCTTATCCCTAGACAAACACTTAAATCAAAACATGTAAGTTTTTCTTTTCTTTCAAAAAATACATCACCAAAAAAAACCTAAGAAAAATACAATGTCATCTGTATATCAACTTCCCAACATACAAACATAACATAATGTTACAACAATCTGTCCATCTTTTAACAAACAAAAGTATCAGATGTGTCTATCAATTTTACAAAAAAGTTGAATTTAATTTATAAGTTAATTCTGACTAACCATAGCGTTGAGCTTCAGTGTTATTTAACTGTAAATTTATATCTTACTCAGCCTATATATATAGTATAAATAAATCCAAAATCCATTGGTACAATAGGATATGAAAAAGAAGTCCTATAAAAATACCTGCAAAGGTTTTGTTTATCACATTAATTTGTTGCAAAAATGTTGAAAAAATCTTATTATTTAAATTCTAGGTACTATGCTATGACAAGGTCAGTGTTTCAACATATGTTAACAATTCAAATACACAATTATTTCTAATACATGCAAGATAATTCTACAAAATCATATTACACAACATAATAAATCCACATAATTATCCTAACAATTACAGCTACAACCCGAAAAATATACAGATCAATAATTATGATCTAAATGAGCACAGGTTTGACACCGCTCACTGCATTTATCAAAAATTACATACAAATTATTACCAACACATATGTTACACACAATCAAAACAGAATAGTATACAATTGCATAAAAAATTGGACTGGTACATTATCAAAACAATTATAAATGTTCCACAAAAAATATATATGTAGCTATCAACTGATGCATAAAAATGAACATCATAATGTTTCAAAGAAATTACACATATTTTAATAAAACATCATATGATATATTATCCACAGAATACAATAACATGTACTATTCTAAAAAATAAATCAGCTGTAAATAAAAAAATATATCCCGACAATCTGTCAATAATTCTTGATCCTCCAAAAAGTGACTCGTCAGATGTATAGCGAGACGCTAATAGGTTCTGCTTGATAGATAATCCACATTCTTCACGAATAATGTCAACAAGTGCGCCAACTCATCACAACGTCGCACGCTACGAGACAATACAAATGAAAATTTCTATTAATCATCTGTTAGATTTAATAAGGAAAAACGGAAAATCAACTTTCACGTTTACCTATCCCTTGGGGTGGAGTAGAGTCTTGGCCCCTTTTCACACACCTCAACAAGTCCTCCTTAAACGATGTAAACATCACAGAAGGCTTAGCGATCACTTGACCGTAACGAAAGTTCATCCTTGTTGTAGGCTGAAAAAAATTACTACGTTCACAAGAACGAGATGACCTTTCGACACCACTAGTGTGACAATCAATAGTGTTATTACTTTGCTTGTTAATAACCTTGCTCTCATGTGGAGTACAGCTAACCTGGTTACGATTTCTATAATTACTGTTAAGAACATTGTTATTTGTTCTATTGACACAGTTATACTGTTTTACATCCCAGTTAGCATGATTACGATTAGCATTTTCTCTTGGATAAAAATATCTACTAGATGGAACTGGCTTTTTATCAAAAAGTTTACCAGATTGACAAACTTTCACATAATTATTTCCATTATAATTTCTAATACTCTTAGAATCACGATGTTGTGATCTGTCAAATTGTTTCTTGTTTTTAAGCAAAGAAACATTACTATATGAAGAAATCCCTTGGTACATTTTAACCTCAGGGTTATATCTCCTATTAAAAGTATTTTTATCCTTGTTTGTGGCAGTGTGTTTAAGAAATGTTTCACACTGACTTGACTGGGTATGACCGAAAGATTTAACAATATCTTTATTGTTTTTCACAAAATATGTTTCCTTCCTGGAATAAGTAGTTCTATCTTTTTTTCCATCAGGGTTCTCAATTAATCCCTTGTTTGTTTTTAACAACTTGAATTGAAATTTATTATTAATTCTTTTGTTATCTACAGGGTTGTCTAATACTGTAGATTTTCCTTTGCTAGCTTGCCGCCAGGAAAAAATATCGCTAGAATCATCGGCATTGCGTTGAAAGTTATATTTCCCTCGAAAAGATTTCCTTCCATTATTCTTGCCTTTAGAATCTGCAAAAAGTGTATAGGACTGACTTTTTGCTTTATGTCTTTCACTGTCAACACTGACAGAAGACCACATTTTTTTCTGCAAGAGAATGTCGAGTAGACCGTCCATTCTTCTCCTTGCATCTGCAATTTCCTTGTCTCTAAGTGAAATCTCTGCACTTAATTTCTTGTTTAAGCTCTCAGCTCTTAAAACTTTACAGCTTTCCTCTGCTAGCATATTTTCAAACTTAGTGTCTTTCTCTCTCTCAACTTGCTTATCTTTCATCTGAGCTTCCAATTGCTTTATCTTTAACAATGCTGACTCCAAACTTGAGTTTGATTTGTCTAAATCATCTGTAAGTTTAGAGACTTTTTCATGTAACTTACTTACTTCAGCAGTACATTCTATGAAACTTTCCCTTTGCTCTAGGGTACTCTGTTTTATGTCCAGTTGCTTCTTCTCTTCTAGCATCCTTTTCTCATACCTCTCGTCACTTTCATGAATTAGCTTTTCGCATATCAATCTTGTTATTTCAGATTCAGTCAGCTCACGGTCTCCATATCCTAATAGTTCACGGTATTTTTCATCCTCAGGATCTGTATCATAGTCCATAGTGACTTACTTACTTAAACAACTATATATGTATTAATTAAACTTTCACCTCACCAAGCCAATTATCTTTTCCAGAAATTGCAATTATTTCTTAATTACTGTACACCAACTTCTGTTATAGTACCTATATATAGCATACATTATCTATGCATCAACATATTCTACATCAATCGATACCATTATCGACAACAAAACGACAATTATCAACAGAATAAGTGATGAATAGTATAGGCAGACTTGCTGAAATGCAGAAAAGTGGCACAATCTACACAGAACAAAATCACTTATCTTAATATACTTCCGCCCTTCCGCCAACACACCAGATATCACAAAGTTCTGCAGATAAAACCGTTCCAGCGCAGAAAGGTACACAAACTAGACTTTCTTCTCTTAAGGTTCTTGCCAAAGTGTAGAATGCGCTCAACACAGCATCAGCACGTACAGCATACAGGAAACGCAGCACAGCAACCTACGTGACTTTTGACTTGAGATAATCTGCAAACGACTCCTCAAAACACTTCACATTTAGTTAAACTTGACTGTCTACCAACAACCTGTCAAATTCCCACTTGTAATGACTGGTCCAGAATCTGACCTAATTTACTCTCTTGTTACAAATACACATCAGCGTTGAGGTAACAGTTTCTGAATCATATACGCCACACAGGCACTTCTAAATGATCCTAAACTACGCCACCCAGGCTATAAACGCGAATACGTAGGTGTTAGCTCCTTCTAGACTGAAAACCACCACTGATAATAGCCCAATACCAAATACTTCCACTGTTATATTCTACCGTGAGTTTTTATACTGTTGACGATTACTTTGAAAGTTACTGATAAATTATTAAATATTATAACTGATGACTGGTCTTGGAGATTGAATAAATGGTGATGGGTGTTACCTTAATGGTTACACTGTTCATACGCCCACACAGAGCAGAACAGTAATTCTTATATCACGCGAATGTCAAAATATCAAATTCTGTAATACTAACATACCACTGCTACACACGAGATACTGTTAGTGAATTCAATCTGTTTGTTGACATAGATCTCGCCACACAGGCTATTTATGGTCATGCGTTACTACTGTCATGACTACTGTTTTCCTACCGTGTTAAATGTTGCAGTGAGTGTGCGTGGGTACATTCACACGCCACAGATACGCACGTACGAGTCGTGGAACTACAGGTGACATATAACATAGTTTATTGTCACAATACGTTCATATGAAATACACATAGTCAAACATAACTCACAACAAGAAAGTACTATAGTCACATCTCCACTTCTCATAATCATTAGCGCTCTACAACATCAACACTAGATCCTCTCAGCAACGGTCGGCATCACCGTGCTAATGTAATAAATAATGGCCTCCTTAAATATGCTTCATCAAAGACGCTCTCAACATTGGCGCTTTAATATAACTATGGATCCTCTCAGCAAACGGTCATCCTCGCCGTGCTGACAACATGAATAATAATGGCCTCCTTAAATCTGCTCAATAAAGACGCTCTCAACATTGGCGCTTTAATGTAGATATGGATCCTCTCAATAATAACAATGGCCTCCTCAGATATGCCTCATCAAAGACGCTCTCAACCTTGGCGCTTTAATATAACTATGGATCCTCTCAGCAACGGTCATCCTCGCCGTGCTGACAATAATAAATGGCCTCAAACGATGCTTCTAACATCAGCATTATAATAAATAGACAATGGATCCTTTTCCCAGCAAACGGTTGTCCTCACCGTGCTATCAATAATAAATGGCCTCAAACGATGCTTCTAACATCAATAGTGAATACTCGCGGCATTTTCTCGCAAGACTGCACTCCCTGGCAGTCTGCAGTAATCTCGCCTTCACTCATCTTGACATTTATATAGTCAAACATAAGTCCTGGATCCTTACCTCTTCAAAAATACTCACAAACACAATTCTCCAATAAACTCAGGAATTATAGGTCTACACAAATAATGGCCTCTATAAATTTTGCACTGCGCAGGCATACTCAAAACACACACTGTAGGACCGACCTCTCCCGTCGGTACCCAAAAACAGACTGCTCTTAGTTCACACACTAATTCCGCCCCAAAAAGACACGAGACTCGGCTGTTTAAAAAACACAACTCAGTCTCGATAATTGCATGGGCTAGTCACACGAGCTTACTCACAGCTCAAGACAGTTCAGAGAAAACACATCTCCGCGATTTGAACTGACCAGTGTTCGCCCCGCTTACCGACTTAGAAACTTCTCGATCATACCAGGGAATTCCCCTAATACAATTTTAACTTAACATCAGCTTAACCAAGCAACGTAACCCGTAATCGAATCTATTCGCTTAACATTTTCAAGATCACCTCCCCTTGCTAATATTTACTCTGTATTTACTCTGAAATTGCAGAGGCGTTGTAACCATTAGGGAGAGGAATACTGGTATATTGTCACATGAGAAGCTAGTAGTTGGCCTACAGCGCTGAACTCTGTGTTTGTAATGTCCTGTACTTCAGTGTGGAAATAGATATTATATATTAGTTCTGAAGAAGGAGGTACAACCTTCTTATTTCAGGGACCGTGGTACTGAAGTATTAGAGCAGCACCTGGTCTGAGTTTTGCTGGATCCATAGGGCTGGCAGCAGACTCCTTGTCCAAGATATCGACCAGTGGGGTATCTCAAGATAACTGAGAAGTAAGCGAGCAGAGGAGACAGTTTTCCTGCCGCCGACACCTAAGCTAAGACTTTGTCAGCCAGAGCAGCTCACCCTTGTATAACCCTCCTTAAAATTGACTGTAATAATAAAGCAAGAGGGACAGTTAGTGTTTTACAAATAAAAGAACTGTGATCCCTTCAAGATTATTTCCACCATTAACAAACACATGAAGTCGTGATGACAAACAACAACATAGCTTCAAAAGCCAGTGTTACCTCTTAATACCAGAGCACACACTACACACATATTGTAATAATATTCTATGGCAGGACAAAGATCCTTTGTATAATTTTTGTACATACACATTGTGTTTACATTTGATTGTGATTCCTGATTCACTCTGTAGTTGGATCAGGATATCTATTCTTGAAAGAAACTAATACATAATTTAAAAGTTAACACTTGACTTACTTAAGCTAGTCTTCTAGAGTGTTATATGTATGTGCTTGTCATAGTGTTGTAAAGTGTTGTGAATCTTAAATAAAGTATTTATCTGTCTGTTGTTGTTGTGAACTTACACTTCATCATTATCATAACCCTAGACATTCAACGTAGTCATCACAATAGCCCAGAATAAGTCTGATTGAGGTCTAAATGTGGTAGCAAAGTAAGGTCATCTGTAACACACTACACCTATCAGATACAGATACCTTCACAGCTGATCTCAGTCAGGACACTAAGTTCCCTATAAATATTTATATAATCCCAACTTAACTCACTCTTCATAAAAGGTGTCGGCAGATTACAGAATTAACGTGCCCAGCAACAGCCAGCATTGTTTTCACTTATCTGAATATCGTGTGAAAACTCTCATGTGATAGAAGTTTTACTACTCTTCTATCTACATTTCTGCCAAGAGTAATCTTGTGTAAAGATAGGCTTCATTGAAGCCTATAATAGAAACTCTTGAGTCTTGAGTTTTGGCCACTGTTGGACCACTACTGCAAAGCAGGGGAGGCAATACCGTCACGGAGTCTTCTTCTTCTTTGATCCTTAGCCGCCGACCGTCAAAGCAGTCAGTGGCCATTACGCCTGGTGGCGTCTTGTAGGACAACAACAAATTGATTCCACTTTGCTCGGTTGGCGGCCATCCTTCGTACAGTGCCCCAACAGAGTGGGAGATAAATAAATATTTAAAATAAAAACCAAAAATTATTTTTAATTTATGGGCGACGGAGAAATAGAAAAATTGAATAAGAGTGGAAAGAGTCAAAATAGAATAGGAGTCGAAAGTGTAACGTTAGACAAAGGTGTGTAGGGTGTTAAGACCAGCTAGTTTTAGACATCCCATACGATGGATAAGACGTTGCTCAAGCTGTTCTTGGCTAGCAGTGTCAGAGGAGCAGGATCTGATAGCAGTGACCTGGATGTCAATGGGACCATGGTGGTCAGTACCATTAAAGTTGCCATACACTTTATGTACAGGATGACTTGGCTTGGGTTGATGGCACAGGACGACTTGGCTTGAGTTGATGGCACAGGACGACTTGTCTTGAGTTGATGGCACAGGATGACTTGGATTGAATTAATGGTACAGAACGGCTTGGCTTGAATTGATGGCACAGGACGACTTGGCTTGAGTTGGTTAAAGGCCTATGGGTAGTAAGAGTCACGATAAACCTTGTATTTTCTCCTATTTCAGAATTACAAGTTTTATCACCGCTTTTATCACTCTGGAGAGATGTCTCTGTATCGCCACGCCCCTCAAGGTCAAGAACATCATAACTCCATTCAGGACCAAGATCATCAACCTCTGCATTTTTATTTCTATTATCATCATCTTCTGTCCCTTCTACTTCGTGAACAAACTGGTGTGGCGACACAACCTTTCTCGGAACAGAACCATACTTGGTCTCACTTTCACCAAAGACAGAGAAAAAGTTGAGTCAGTAACGTCTCTTATTCACAGCGTAGCACTGTCCTCCGTTTTTCTTTTATCTGTGGCGATCTGTACAGTTGTCCTCGTCGTTAAGCTGAACAAGAAAACGAAATGGAGAACAGCGTCAGTTGCGCAGACAGCTTCAAAACCGGAAATGAGCACTGTAAAAGACAAGAAAGTTGTCAAAATGATAACTTTAATCTCCACCATCTTTGTCGTCTGTTATGTACCTCCTACGATCAACTTTCTTATTATGGTGTGTTACCCGGAGTTCGGTATCGCGGGAAAATTCCAGAACACGTTTTTTGTAGTCTGGTCTGTGGCGTTTGTCTTGGAAACAGTCAACTCAAGCGTAAATATTTTTGTGTATTTCAAGATGAGTTCCAAATTCAAAACAACACTTTTGGAGATATTTTGTAAATGTATAAAAACATAAGTTTTAAGGTAGGAAATATATTGTTGATGTTTAAAAAACTTTTAAGGGACTGGAATTATTTATACCAACATAAATTACTACTCCGGTCAGCGCTACAACATTTAGCGCGTTGCGTTAAAGCGTTCTGGCCTATTGGAATTCAACTTTTACATGAAAGTTTCTTCTTCTTCTTCTTCCTCGTTCGCCCTGAAAAGGACGGTGGTTGCGTTGTGTCTGTTTCCAACGTAGCTGTGATATCTGCACCTTTCGGTCGACACATCCGACTTCTGCACGGCATTTTTTAGGACCGGGTTTGCCTTCCCATTGCGATCCGTACTCGCTCAGCCAGGCTGCACTGTTGCAGACTGTTTCCAGGACCACCACGTGGAGGTGGAGCACATGAAAGTTTAAAAATTAAACACTCAAAGGGCCACAAATTCCAACGCAAGTCACAACACTCAGAGCTTTCCGAGAGCGGCCATCATCATTAACAGTCATCATCGCATATTAAAGCAACTCGTAGAAGAAACACATGGTGAAGGTACACAATACGTCAGGCGTTTAAAAGAAAAAATACATCATCATGAATGCCATAGACAATATCAAAACAGGATGGAATGAAGTGGCTCCAAAATGCAAGAACGGGACGTGGACGAAGCTGTGGTCAGAAGTATCCCACGACTATAGAGATTCGATAAGGAATCAGACATTAAGCACGTCGTCGAATTCCTCGTGATGCAGAAGAAGAACCCCAGTGACAAGATTTGCCGCATAATTCCTTAGTAGTAGCGTCATCACGACCATGTAAATCATGGACCAATTCATTGATACTGACCGTGACTGGGAACGAAGGAAAATAGGCATAGTAATGTGTTCTTGATTTGATTTCCTGATACCCGGAAGTGCTTCGTGAGAGGAAACTTGGGAAAAAATAATCAACTCTCGACTCATATTTCAAGAATACGTCGAAGTTTGAGAAGGACCCTCATACCGGACGCTCGGGTAAGATGAAGCCTGCCGTTGCTGATTTCATACGTTGCTATTTTAATTATTTAATGACATTCATTCAATAAAGGTTTATTATTGTACTATAAATATGCGCCTTGCACCTATGATCTTATGTATACGTTATGTATTTTTATCTCAAGTTGAAAATAAGATTATCAGGAACACTTCTCCATTGATGTAATGTTATAATAACTATAAAGCGATCTTTAACTTAGCGCTCTACGTTCTGTGAAGGCTAACAGAGGTTTTCATATCTTTCACTTACCGCTCTACGTTCTGTGAAGGCAAACAGGGGTTTTCATATCTTTCCCTTAACGCTCTACGTTCTGTGAAGGCTAACAGGGGTTTTCATATCTTTCACTTAACGCTCTACGTTCTGTGAAGGCTAACAAGGGTTTTCATATCTTTCACTTAGCGCTCTACGTTCTGTAAAGGCTAACAGGGGTTTTCATATCTTTCACTTAACGCTCTACGTTCTGTGAAGGCTAACAAGGGTTTTCATATCTTTCACTTAACGCTCTACGTTCTGTGAAGGCTAACAGGGTTTTTCATATCTTTCACTTACCGCTCTACGTTCTGTGAAGGCTAACAGGGGTTTTCATATCTTTCACTTACCGCTCTACGTTCTGTGAAGGCTAACAGGGGTTTTCATATCTTTCACTTACCGCTCTACGTTCTGTGAAGGCTAACAGGGGTTTTCATATCTTTCACTTAGCGCTCTACGTTCTGTGAAGGCTAACAGGGGTTTTCATATCTTTCACTTAGCGCTCTACGTTCTGTGAAGGCTAACAGGGGTTTTCATATCTTTCACTTAACGCTCTACGTTCTGTGAAGGCTAACAGGGGTTTTCATATCTTTCACTTACCGCTCTACGTTCTGTGAAGGCTAACAGGGGTTTTCATATCTTTCACTTAACGCTCTACGTTCTGTGAAGGCTAACGGGGGGTTTTCATATCTTTCACTTAGCGCTCTACGTTCTGTGAAGGCTAACAGGGGTTTTCATATCTTTCACTTAGCGCTCTACGTTCTGTGAATGCTGACAGGGGTTTTCATATCTTTCACTTAGCGCTCTACGTTCTGTGAAGGCTAACATGGGTTTTCATATCTTTCACTTAGCGCTCTACGTTCTGTGAAGGCGAACAGGGGTTTTCATGCCTTTCACTTACCGCTCTACGTTCTGTGAAGGCTAACAGGGGTTTTCATATCTTTCACTTAGCGCTCTACGTTCTGTGAAGGCTAACATGGGTTTTCATATCTTTCACTTAGCGCTCTACGTTCTGTGAAGGCTAACAGGGGTTTTCATATCTTTCACTTACCGTTCTACGTTCTGTGAAGGCTAACGGGGGTTTTCATATCTTTCACTTACCGCTCTACGTTCTGTGAAGGCTAACAGGGGTTTTCATATCTTTCACTTACCGCTCTACGTTCTGTGAAGGCTAACAGGGGTTTTCATATCTTTCACTTAGCGCTCTACGTTCTGTGAAGGCTAACATGGGTTTTCATATCTTTCACTTAGCGCTCTACGTTCTGTGAAGGCTAACAGGGGTTTTCATATCTTTCACTTAACGCTCTACGTTCTGTGAAGGCTAACAGGGGTTTTCATATCTTTCACTTACCGTTCTACGTTCTGTGAAGGGTAACGGGGGTTTTCATATCTTTCACTTACCGCTCTACGTTCTGTGAAGGCTAACAGGGGTTTTCATATCTTTCACTTAGCGCTCTACGTTCTGTGAAGGCTAACATGGGTTTTCATATCTTTCACTTCGTACGTTCTGTGAAGGCATCAGGGGTTTTCATGCCTTTTACGCTCTACGTTCTGTGAAGGCTAACAGGGGTTTTCATATCTTTCACTTAGCGCTCTACGTTCTGTGAAGGCTAACATGGGTTTTCATATCTTTCACTTAGCGCTCTACGTTCTGTGGAGGCTGACAGGGGTTTTCATATCTTTCACTTAGTGCTCTACGTTCTGTGAAGGCTAACAGGGGTTTTCGTATTATCATCAATTTCCTTTACGCTCCTTATGGTGCATATAA
This sequence comes from Oreohelix idahoensis, assembly GCA_024509875.1. Lineage (NCBI taxonomy): Eukaryota > Metazoa > Mollusca > Gastropoda > Stylommatophora > Oreohelicidae > Oreohelix > Oreohelix idahoensis. The sequence goes on from JAMPIV010016031.1 coordinate 248,354, forward strand.
CCACTACTACAGCGTTGTGGCATTACCTCCCTTGATCTGCCGTAGCGGTTCACGAATTGTGGCCATAAATGTAGAGTAAAGGATGAATTTAGAAAAGGTAGTGAACCTTTGCTCAAAATTCTTATTGGTAGTAGAATATTATAGCATGATTATGATCCTGTTTAGGGAGCCTGCTGGGTTGAAGGAGAGAAACTACATAAAGCTGAGTTATCTGTATGGTTTGTATCCTCGCCGCTCTTCTGCAGGGTTAATATATGTCAATAATGACGTGTGGTGCCCCAACTCTGGCCCATAAATCTGTCACAGCGCAGAATATTGTGTATATCGCTGACTAGGTCAGTCGTCTCAAGAGATGATTGTATTCGACAAACATCTAAGGCACACGAACTAACGAATTCTCACAAGTTCTTGTTAAGAAATGTGAATTGTTAACAGTAGCAAACTGTACATGTAATATCAATCCATGTTGTTCGCATGCCCGAAAAACGCATCCCTGTCGCATGAAAATATAATTAATAGTAGGTAAAGCTTGACAGCTGTAGAGGCGTGATGGACAATAGTGCACACGGACGTGTGATAGTGGTGCGCAAGAGAGATAGGCAGAAGGCACAGGCTGAGTCAGTGAGTTCTTCACTAAGAAAACCACACACACAGCTCTTCTTGTTTTCTCTGGCGACAATATTACTCTTTTGCACACACTGTGTCACTCACAAATAGTAGGGTAAAGAAGTAAAGTTAGATTGAGGATTTGGTAGTCTGAACTGAACGAACAATCCTATCGAGGTTAACTCAATTTTATTCAATTTAGAAATGTAAATAAATCAATAAGGATTTTACAGCAAATAATAATAAAGATTATCACGAGAAAACAAACTCACAACAATTTGATGATTTTAAAGAAGAAAAAAATTATTACACAAATAGTGAAAACAAGAATTATGAATGAATTGTGTTAGTAAAGTTCCCGGCAGGCCTGATAGGCTTTTGCTGGAAAATATGTGAAATACTGTTTGTGTGTAAATGAATGTTTGTTCCTTTGTTCCTTTGGTGTGAATGTTGGAAACAACTTATATCCTGGGGTTCTCTTGGAAAAATATATCGTAATCCAATGCTTGAAATTAACTTCACTGTTCGAATAAGGTATCCACAAAGGGCACAGAATCTGCACACGATTTTATAAATCCAAGATTGGGGTAACGACTTCACTGTTCGAATACGGTATCCACAAAGGGCACAGAATCTGAACACGATTTTTCTAAATCCAAGAAAGGTGTAACGTATCCACAGTTGATGCGATATCCACAGATAACGAATTTGCTTCCAAAGGTGGGATGGAGGGTTATAATGGGTGGAGTATGGTACGGGTGATGGTTGTTAAGGGTAATATCTGGTGTTGAGAATCATTGCAATAATTGCAGTAATTGAAATGATTGAAGGGAATTATTGTGACTGGTGGACGAGGACTATATGGCCACTGGCCAAAGATAACCTCTTTTCAGCAATACGAGACAAGACTTTGCACTGCATAATCTGTTAGACAAAACAAAAATACATGTGTAACTACTCTTCTGCTGCAACATGCAGATTACAACAGAAACAATTTAAGCAGTGTCCAGCGTCGGCATGTTGATATCCATGCATGCGTCTCGTTCCTAAAATAGGTCAGTCCATTCTTAAACATTCCTGTCTGCTGTGAATGAATTAGCGGGCCAGTCCAGGTACATACACAATAACAAGATTGTTGCTTCCTCCCCTGTCAGACAAAGTTACATGAGGGTCCGCTAGAGAATCCTCCTGTGCTTTCACCGTTCATTCCTTCCCGCATTCATAATAATATGCTCATACATTAATGTTACAAACATTGAAAAGTAAAATGATCATTGAAATTATGAATGATACAAACATTGTAACATAAGATCGCTTTAAAATACAAGCAGTGAAACTAAATGAATTTTCGTAAGCATTTATGATACATACATGATAAAGGAAACCCATTTATATAATACACTTAGACTCTCACCATGATAGTAATCTATATATTTGAGCTAATTTCCTATATACTGGAAAAGCGAATACATACCCGCTCCGGAATTTTAGTCTGTTAAGTTAAACTAGAGGGCACTTGGTGTGTTTAACTCAAGTCTCCCTATGCACAGTTTTACTTTACAAGACTTAAGAAATGCGTCTTACTCTTCCCGTATGCTTATCACCAAGTGAAGTCTAAAAACTAGTTTCTTAAAGAAAGAATTAATTTCGATTTACCCGCTACATTTTTTAAAGTTCTCACGATAGCCAAAAGTATCGCTGCAAATTAGTTTGCATATAGAATGTCACTTGTACGTGCTGTGGTTTCCGAGCTCAGAAGTTTTAACAATGAGGAAGAAGACAGGCCATAAATTTCTAGACAGCCGAGTCTGGAAATTCCTAACGAACGTGAACGGGTTGACCGAAGCTTCACCTGGGTTAAGGTGGGGAAAAGGCAAGTGCGTGAGAAACATTTTTTTTTCGGAAACTTAGGATAGACAGAAAATAAAGCAATATACAGGAAGGACAGAAAATTTCAAATAGGCAAATTATCTTCACTCTGCGACAATCCCAAAGCAGTTGATGTACAGCGAACTCTCCACGGGTAAGCGAACAGCAGGGGGACAAAAGAAACGCTTCAAAGACACACTGAAAGCATCGTTGAGCAGCTTCAAAATTGATGTCTCCTCCTGGGAGACTATCGCACAGGATCGCTGTGCCTGGCGGACAAACATTACTCAAGGTGCTCGCATTGCAGAACAGAATTTAGCTGATAAGGCAGAAGGCAAGCGTGCTGCAAGAAAGGCCAGAATGCACAGCAACACTACTATCGACTCTAACCATGTGTGCCCCGTATGTGGCAGGGCCTGTAGGGCCATAATAGGATTAATTAGTCACATGAGATCACGGCACAGATGTGTCACAACTCAAGTCTGAAGCTGTCGCCATCTTCGCTTGCGATGGGCAACTATTATTACATGTAATATATACAAATAGCAACTTTACAAATCATAGACTAAAATAACGCAACATTTTATCACAATTGTTGTAACTACCTGGAATAATTTGTTTTTGTTTTGCCATCAAACGTTGTAAACTCCAGTAATAAATAAGTACGATTCAACACGATCAGATTAGACTAGCGCTGTTCCCATATAAATGTTTGGCTGTTAATGGTCACAATTTCTTTCTGCCTCTGGCCATTTTTATACACTGATTGGTTGTTGCCTGTTGACTCATCCCTTACAGCCATGTTCATCGTTTTGCCAGTGTGTCTTCCTGCAGTTCTTCTGTACTGGTTTTCATGATTGTACTGTATTACCTATAATGATTTACTTCAATTTTTTAACTTTTTGCATTTGTCTCCACCACCTTCACTCCTCCTTCTCGAAATGGGGTAATTCACGTGCGTGTTTGTGGAGTTGGGGCGGAATAAAACAATAAAACATCACACCTAGCATCTACAATTCAAAGAAAATGACCTTCCATTTTCCAGTCAACTAAAATATTTATTTTCAGACAAATTTAAATGAGCAAGACTTTGTTGATCTTATCAATGTTAAAAATAGTTCCTGAACCAGTTTTCATGTATGTTCAAATTTAGATAGCATAGGAAGACTAATATTTGCAGTCTGTGTCTTCACACAACGAAGAAAACTGTAATAAGACATATGTGGCCGTGACTCTTATAATATTAGTATTCTTTTTCCTCAAATGATCTGTCAATAATTCTGAGGGGCTTTGTACTGACTCAGACGTATTTGTTTTCCTTTATTTTTCTTTTACAAGGTATTTATTCACCAAGTCTTCAGGATACTGGTCTCGTCCGCCAGAGATGTTTATTTCTTGATGAGTGATCGTATAGATTTTATATTTAAAGTTCGTTCTTCCCTTATATCTGCAGATGGTTATCCTTGGTGAGACAGCTTTAATAAATTATAGTTGTACTTGTTTAAGGTCACTTATCCAACTGGAACTTCTTTAACTGAGTTGAGACAAGTCTTGTCATCAATTAAAACAATTTTAATTAGAACTGGTGAACAACAGTAAAAAATATATATGAAGACATTCTACTTCATCTATGTCCTATGTCATTAACAGGCATGTGATCAAATAATTTCTGTAGACATTTATTCTGGATGTACAATCACAGTTCCTCCCGTTTACCTCAAGCCACGGTGGCACATAACATTCATCATGTTTAAAAATGTTCTTCAAATATTTCTCATTATTTTTCTTCATGGGCGCTAGAATAAGTAAGTCCTCTACCTTGCTTGTTAGGTTTGAAAGTTCAGTATTTTTGCTAAGTTCCTCAAACTGATTGCTCGAAATTATAGCCTATCCGGCGTATCATGATGTCCGCTGAAAATCTAACAAAACATTTTGCGACACTGTACTTACGTAAAATTAAATTCACAATAATGGAAATAAATCTGCTTCGCAACTGAGATGATGAAAATATCATTTACTTGATAACTGCAAGGAATCTGTATTCGTTGGCCAAGGACATGTTGTAGCAGACTGGGGGTACACGTCAGGTTAACACCGCTCCCATTTAAACTACGTCCGTGGAAGCTGGCGATCAGGAACAGACTCCTTTGTTCTCTACAGTTTTTGTCTAGCTAAAACGTCGCGTGGTTGAATATTGCCGTCGATGGCTTTGATTGGTGTAAAAACAAATGTCCCAACTTATTTGAATGGATACAGCTATAGGCACCGTTAACTGTTCAACATAAACTTTAACTAACTCTATGTAAATTAGATGACGTTAATCGTTGCTATGCGATTCCCGCCAAAAGACTGAGTTCGTGTCTAAAAGTCTATTGTTAGAAAACTGTAACTTTTCTTGTTTAGTGATGAACTGTAGTAAGTACATTTGTCGTTTTTAAAAGTTCTTAGCTCGCTTCTTTAATCTTGGGTTATTCTTATGCTAGATCTCTATCATGTTTGTCTACTGTTTCAGCACGGATAATACTAGTGCCCCTAGATCTATAGAGAGTTACGCCAACTATGTCAGAATCGAAAACGAGGCTGAACGACGTAGACGCCATATTCGGCTGGACAATACCAGGACTTGTAACGAGAATAAGCAACGAGTAAGATTTTTTTTTTTAATTAATGAAGAAAAATATCCCGTTCAACCTCTGATGGGTTATAATTAGGATATATATTGTTTTCAATTCCAAATAATATGAACGACTGCCGATATGAGAAAGTAGCATCACATTTGTCAAATCATTGTAAATAGGGACACTCACAATTATGCTAATACGTTAAATAAATAAACAAACAAACAAAAAACAAACAAACAAACAAAATCAAGAAGAAACTCTGAACAAGAATAATATTAAAATGGAGGGGTGTAAAGGCCTGGTGTTTCCAGTTATATAACTGACTTTAACAGATATCACTGACAAACAACATTTTTCTTTCTTATATAAGAATAAGTGTTCTTAGGTCAGTTTCTTGCGCTGATTTCAAATTTGAAATCCGTTTATCTCTATCACGTCGGGTTCTTAAGATATTTGTGAATAAATATATTTTTGGGAAACCGTTATTTGCTCCGTTTCATTTTTACTATATAACTTTTTAAAAATTAATAAAATGCAAAATAATTCTACTTTTTATACTGCTAAAAGATGCATGACATATGTTACGTTATATTTCAAATAGTTACTGTATTTTGAAATAATTCTGAGTGAAATATGGCTTCTAGAAGTTGTAGAAATTCGGCTGATCTGTTCTGTTACGTGTGCGGATATTTTACCGATCGTGTTCACCAGAAAAACTTTACAACATTGCTAAAGAAAGCATATGAACTTTATTTCGATTCGAAAGTTGATGATGCAAATAAATCTTGGATGCCAAATGCAGTTTGTTCGACTTGTACAAATACATTGGCAGGTTGGTTACGAAATCGCCGAAGCATAAGTCGATGCCTTTTGGAGTGCCAGTAATATGGCGTGAACCGACAAATCACGCTACTGATTGTTACTTCTGTGTTGCGTGCATATTTTGATGCACATATTACAAAAATCGATATGGCTATTTAATATGGAAAAGATATAGACATTCATTCATTTGTGTATGATTTTTTTTTTTTTTTTTTTTTTTTTTTGTACGCCCGCTAATACTCGAGGCGAAATCTCAGGTTATTATTTTATGTCTAACCTGACATTGATTTTACGTGAGTATCCCTTTATTTCTTGTACAGAGACAGGTGTCCCTCGCCATTCAGGCAAATACTCGCCGATTTCGGAGGTACCCATTGCAGCTGGGTCGGCTCAGGAGCCGCCAGTCCCTAGTCGACGACACTCCTTCAAATGTCCTCGCCAGGTCTCGAGTTAATCCAGTCCAAATCCCGGTCGACGAAAAATCCTCAAATGCCGTCGCCCGGGTTTGATCCTGTATCACCCGGTCGCCAGAGCGGTGTTGTAACCACTACGCTAGCGCGGCTCCCATTTGTGTATGAAAATGCTGTCTATGGTAAAGCGAGATAATTCATGATTGATTTGCTCTTTTGATTATAGGAGTAATCGTTCTTGATATTGATTCGGCGCATGGATATGACACTCATGTCCGTACCTATTTCTTAGGCCCAGAAAATAGATTAATTTGCTTATTATGTTTATGGCCTGAATTCATATGTATTACATATTACACTAGTCAACAAATTTTCAAAAGTTATTTGTACCAGAAATTAAATATACTATTTCTTATTGATTTTGACATGCTGATTTCAAATATCACAATGAAATTCACCAATTGGCTCTTGTTTTTTTTAAATGATGAATTTACATTACAGTAATACAAATAATGTATGCTTGTTTAATTCTCTGGGGTGAACAGCTAGTGTTTCTACTTTAGCATTATAAAAATTGTGGTTACATACTCAATTAATTGATATTTCAACATAAAATGATAGAAAAAATAAAAACATTATTTAAAGTTCACATATCATGTTTTAAAAAGGCACATTTGAACCCATTCCGTCATTATTCAGTCGCTGTTCGAGCTCTCTTTGCTTGTTTCTTGTAGTCAATCGATGAGGTGTCTCTTGTCACAGTCCAACAGTAATCAGCAAGCATTGAAGGGCTCCAATTGCCTTGATACCTTGTCTCAATAGCAGCAATGTCCTGGTAAAATCGTTCACCGTGCTCATCACTGACCGCTCCACAGTTTGACATAAAGAAATCAAGATAAGAATCCAGAAAATGAATTTTCAAAGACATGTTGCAGCCAAGACTCTTATACTTCAGAAGGAGATTTTCTACAATTTCATTGTAATTATCAGATCTGTTGTTTCCAAGAAAATTGTCCACCACTGACTTAAATGCTAGCCATGCTGCTTTTTCCTTGCCATGCAACACGCAAAGAAACTCGTCATCATGAAGAATTTTTCGAATTTGCGGACCAACCAATACTCCCTCTCTTATTTTAGTTTCACTCAGTCTTGGAAATTTTCTGATGAGGTATTTGAAAGCCTCATCTGTTTTCTCCATTGCCTTGACAAAGTTTTTCATGAGACCCAGCTTAATGTGCAAGGGTGGCAACAAAATCTTGTTGGTGTAACAAGTGCTGGGTTCTCAACGTTCTTACTGCCAGGCTGCAATGACTGTCTGATTGGCCAATGTCTTCTGATGTAATGGTCACTTCGTGCGCGGCTATCCCACTCACAGAGAAAGCAACAGTACTTGGTGTATCAACCCTGTAGTCCAAGCAAAAGAGTGACCACTTTTAAGTCACCGCAAAGTGACCAATGATGATGATCGTAGTTTATACACTTCAAAAGCTGCTTAATGTTTTCATAAGTTTCTTTCATATGAACTGCGTGACCAACTGGAATTGACGGTAACACATTACCATTATTCAACAAAACAGCTTTAAGACTCGTCTTGGATGAATCAATGAAAAGCCTCCACTCTTCCGGTATGTAATTGATTTTGAGGGCTGCCATTAAACCAGAAATGTTGTGGCACGCAGAAAGGTCACCCTCTTTGAAAAAGAATGTAATAAGCGGCTTCTGGCGGTTCCTATACACAGAAATTGTAACATCTTCTGCCAGGAGATTCCACTGTTGCAATCTGGAACCCAAAAGCTCCGCCTTGTTCTTCGGTAATTTCAGTTCTCTTAAATGATCATTCAGTTCACCTTGGGTTATTAAGTGTGGTTTAGTGGATGTAGTTTGCTCAAAATCTGGGTCACTTGAGGTTGATGGTTCAGGACCACCAATGTTTTCTTCTTCATCAGTGGAAGCAGCTAAAAAGGATTCTGGCACTTTGGAAACTGGTAGGTCATCGCCATGTGGTACCGGACGTATTGCAGAGGGGATGTTTGGATATTCCATAGTTCATTTTTTCTTCTTTGATATGCCTTTCCCAATTGGAGGGACCATGCAAAAGTAACAGTTGTTGAGATGATCAGTGGGCTCTTTCCAAATCATTGGGACTGCAAAAGGCATAGCTTGCCTTTTGCCAGTCAACCACAGTTTAAGATGTGCTGTGCATGTATTGCAGCATATGTGTGGCGCCCAGCTCTTATCTTGATCTCCTATTCTGCAGCCAAAATACAAACTGTACGCCTTCTTAATCACTTTAGTTATATTTCGTTTTTGTGATAGAAATGTCACCTCACCACATATATAACAGAAATTATTAGCACTGTTCACACATGTCCTAGGCATTTCTAACTACGATACTTTTGATAAGGACAAATGCACTAACTAATGGCAAAATTTTATCAGAGATAAGATATTTATACACAAAGGTGATGTAATCATAGGTAGGATTGCATCATCAACTTCTAGTTACATTTTTATTGGTCATTAGAAAAAAATTATGCAATCGCCCACAACAGTTGCGTCATATATATAAATTTACCGTAATTAAATAAACTAGTAGCATGTATCTTGAAAACTAGAGCCAATCAACATTTTTTAATGTCATTTTCGTTTTCAGCACACCAAAATTAGTTAAGATCAGCTATTTTCATTTCTGGTACATTTTGGTTGTTGACTAGTGTTATTAGTACAAGTAGAATCAGTCCTATATTGTATATTTTGGATGGGTAGGCAGGACTATATTCTTGTTATGACGCTCTAGCGGAAGTATGAGTTGTCTTGAC